>JZKD02S1737680.1:30680-41335 GCA_000966675.3 Picea glauca | reverse complement strand
TTTAATCTTCATCCTCATGACACGAAGTGCATGAGGATGAGGCAATAACAAACTATCCTAACATAGCCTTGCTAAGACATTTATGATTCAATAAACATCCAACAATTGTCTTAGGAACGATCTGGAGTTAAACTTGGTACAATCGACTTCCTGTATTGGTACCGGATCATGACAGGTAGATGGTACTGGATCCAAACAGTGCACAAATGGTTGGTACCGGATCACGATAGTCTACGACCATTGGTACTAGATCGCAACAGGTGAGATTCGGTACCAGATCTGAATAGAAGGCGTGCTTGGTACTGGATTCGAACAGTGGCAATCTGACGCATAAGTACCGGATAACTGAGTTTGTACAGGAAGGTTGGACTTATCTAGAGGTCAAAGGTTATACATGGCAAATTAAATCATTAGTACATGAAACATTTAATCTCCTATCTCAATAAACCACAAAAGTGCATGAATTAATTATACTTTACCTTATGACCTTATCAATGGCTAATGGTAGTGTTCTTTGTCATTTATCCAAGCTTAGGTAAGACAAAAAGGTATGGATGAGGACTATAATAGGGTAGTGGGGATGTCAATTTAGAGGCTGAACAACACATTACATCATAGGATATGTAAATAGTGGTGAGGCTGACCAGGGTCTCACCAAGCTCCACATCTTGCGACCTAACCCTCAGTTACATCAACTCCATCCGAACTTCGTAGCTCTCAACAATACCAAACACTAAACTCAAAAAGGACACCAAAAGATACCCAAGATATCATCATAAAGATACCATACAAAAGATATTACCAAAGGATACCTCAATCTACCTTATACCTCTTCTATTTATACTACAAAATGAGTTTAAACCCTTACATTATAACACCAAAACCCTCACCCTAAAATAGCTAGGTTTGTCCACATTTGCGTCAGATTCCTCCAAATCATGTCGCATGTTGCTTCCTTTTCCCTTTGTCACGCTGGTCTTCCTTCTTTTCTGGTGCACATTGTTCCCTTTGGTCCATGTTTCCTTGCTTACCACGCTTACTCCAAAAATGCATGATCCAATAAGCGGTTTAGTCATCTAAACTATCGTTCATTGCAACAACTATGTAATCAATAGATGGTGACTGGTCTTCCTATTATTTCATGTAGAGATGGTGTTTGTTTTAGTTGTGTTCTCAAAAAACATCATCGAGACATTTTTGACAAACGTGCCTCTTAGCATGCCTTGCGCCCTTTGAATTTTTTTCACAATGACTTGTGTTTTCCACTTTCTTCTCGTTCTTTTTATGGGTACAAGTATTTCTTAACTTTCATTGATGATGTTTCCAAACATACTTGGGTTTACTTCTTAAAACTTAAGAGTGTATTTTTTGACAATTTTTTGGCCTACAAGGATGTTGTAGAAAATCAATCTGGACATAAAATTCAAAGGTTAAGAATAGATAATGGAGGTGAATATGTGAACAATAATTTTACAATTTACTACATTACACAAGGCATCCAGATGCAACACATTTTTCCATATACACCACAACAAAATGGTGTTGCTGAGAGAAAGAACCACACATTAAAAGAAATTGCTAATTGTATGATCCAATTTAAGTGATTAAGTTTAAAGTATTGGGTGGAAGCCATCACCTATGTCAATTACATAGTGAATCACACTCCCATAAAGGCTCTTAAAAATATAACACCGAAAGAAGCATCAACTAAAATTAAATCAAATGTAAGTCACTTCCATGTATTTGGAAGTATAGCATGGGCTTACATTCCTAATGAGAAAAGGAAAGCATTGCAGCCTAAAAGTGATAAGTGTATATTTGTTGGTTATTCTGAAGATGTCAAAGGTTACATACTTCTTCAACCACATTGTAGTGATTATTATTAGAAGAGATGTTAAATTTGATGAAAAACTTTGGGGCTTGGAGCCTAATTAAGAGATTGTGCCTTCTTCGTCCTATGAGTCATCTTCGACTACTCTTCCTTCTTTTGTTCCTATTCTAGTTTCTTCTTCAAATGATGATAGAGGATGAAAATCAACCACCTCCTTCTCACGTTCCTCTATATGAGTCCATTGAACCTGAACTAACACCAACACTACTTCTACCTAGATGGGTTTGTTCAACACAAGAAGCAGCTAGTGATCTTGTCAGTGATCCTTCGTATCAACATCAAACATGTTCACAGTTCTAGCAAGCCTCTTCTCTTTTGGCTCAAGTTTAAGAGAATCGTGATCCAGAGACATTTGCAGAATATTTAGGTCATCCATATTGGGATACATCAATGAGTGAAGATTATTGTTGTTTAATGACAAACGATACATGGGATCTTGTACCTCTTCAAAAAGGAAGAAAACGTGTCAAATTTAAATGGGTCTACATAACTAAGTATGCGTCAGATGGAAGTTTTGAAAGGCACAAGGATCGGTTAGTTTCTAAAGGATTTTCCCAAGTTGAAGGAATTGAATATAATGAAACATTTTCCCCTATAGAAAAAATGAATTATATCTGCCTTGTTCTTGCTCTTGTTGCCTCACATAAATGGGAGCTCCATCAGATGGATGTTAAATCTGCCTTCTTGCATGGGGATTTGCAAGAAGAAATCTACATGGACCAACCTCCTAGGTATGTCCATAATGACTCTAGCCTTATTTGTCGCCTTAAGAAATATCTTTATGGTACTAAGCAATCTTCCCGAGCTTGGTATGCTAAAATGGAAAACTTTCTTATTGACACCAGATTTTCTAGATGCCATTTTGATCCTAATGTCTATACCAAGAAAGTAGGAAGCCATCTCATAATCCTTGTCCTTTATGTTGATGACCTTATCTTTACTAGTAGTGACTCAAAAATTTTAAACCATGTGAAAACCAACCTTAAGAAGAAATTTGAAATGATAGACTTAGGATTTTTGCATTATTTCCTTGACCTCCAAGTTTTGCAAACCAATGAAGGAATTTTTATTTCCCAGTATAAGTATGCTTGTGATCTTCTTCGTCACTTCCACATGGAATATTGTAAACCAACCACTTCCCCTTTCCAGTCTGGAGTCACGCTTGATGCCACATGTACTTCTCTCGAAGTTGATGCCACTTTGTAGCATCAATTAGTTGGTAGCCTCTTATACTTGACTCATACCCATCCTGATCTTTCCTTTGTTGTTGGTATTGTTTCCCGATATATGTAAACACCCCATGAAAGCCATTGGAAAGCGGCTAAAATGATACTTCAATATATTCAGGGTGCAATTTAGTTCGGGATACATTACTGTTCAAGGGGGACTCCTTTATTGGTTGGTTTCACTGATTCATATTGGTCCAACGACCTTGATGATTAGAAGTCTACTGCAGTTTATGTTTTCAGCCTTGGTTTAAGACCTGTCACTTGGGCCTGTAAGAAACCACATGCTATTGCACTTTCTTCAGCAGAAGCATAGTACCAAGCAATGGTAAATGCAAGTCAGGAAGCCTTGTAGATTTGAAAGATCCTTTCAGATTTTGGATTCTAGCAGCAACATCCGACTAGACTCTGGTGCAACAATCATAGTGACATCAATCTCACCAAAGACCCAATTCAACATCAGTGAAACAAACACGTCAAGGTACTCATGCACTTCATCAGAAAGTTCATTCATGATCAAGTTATTGAAGTGCTCTTTTTCCTTACAGAAGATCAAGTTGTAGACATTTTCACAAATTCTCTTATAGAAGCGAAGTTTTCCAAACTTTGATCTATGTTAGGCATTTAGGAAGTTGTCATTAAGGGGGGATATGCTCTAATGCCTCCTTCCTTCTCCTATTGTGTCACTATTGTAAATCCTTTAATCCTATTCGAAGTTGTTATTAAGGGGGGATGTTAGGATATTTAGACACCTAGGAGTTAGTTAAGATCTACTTGGTCTAATGTGTCATTAGGTAAAAGAGTGTTTCTTTAGTATGCATTAGTATGCATTTGTAGTTAGGAAATCTGATGGTTGCAATATGTTCCCGACATAGAGTGATCTGACGGTTCATATTCTCCTCGATCTTAATGACTACATTATTATGTGGCTTAACACCCGATTGGTCCATGATCTCTATTTAAAGAGCATGGAGGGTCATTTGTCGATGATTGATTGTGAGAAACTCTCTTTTAAATCTCTCTATAATCTTTTTATTTTTCTTTAATAAATTTTTCCAAGTGGCCATGTTGTCTAGGGTCATGGATGTTCCCTCGTAGGGGTTTTACCACATCAAAAATATCGTTGTGTTGATATTTTATCTGGTTGTGTGAGTGGTTACTGAAGGTGTTCATCCTTTGTTAGAATACCTGTGTTTTCGAACACTAGATACCTTGATAATTCTTGCCTAAACGTTTGTCTTCAAAACCCATTTTATTCAAAAGTTTTTAACCTATTCCCTTTGTGTGCTTTTCAAAGCAACCTAGTTTATCACCTTCAACAAAATTGATTCATCTTTAGAAATATCATCAAAATCATGATTTTGAGTATCATCATTTGGATCCTCAGAAGAAGAGATAGATATATGTACATCAACATTATTATCATCAACCAAAAAACAAGTATCACAAGAACTATCAATCTTCTAAATCATGTCAGTGTCAATCTTTTGAATTAGGTCCCTTGTTTCAAAGATTGCATTACATTTTACTTTCTTTTGTTTTAATTATTTTACTTCACATTCGAGTGCTAAAAACACATTTTTCTTTGCCAATAATTCTTGTTGCAATGATTCTATCAATTTGTCATTTTGATCTTGAATTTTGAAAATATTATCTACAAATTGATCTAGTGATTTTGATTTTTCTTCTAATATGTTGATTTGTTGTGTAGCAGAACTAACATATTCATGATAAAGTTCATTATCGCGTTATCTTTTCTTCCAATATGTTGATTTGTTCTGTAGAAGACTAACATATTCATGATAAAGTTCATTATCGCGTTATCTTTTCTTCTAATATGTTGATTTGTTCTGTAGCAGAACTAACATATTCATGATAAAGTTCATTATCGCGTTATTTGAATTCGGCAACTTTCCAATTATGAAATAATTTTTTTTTCTGTAACTTGTCTATTTCTTGCAAAGCATCATCAAGATCTTGTTGTAGAAGTTCGATTTACTAATTAGCATTTTGAAGTATTTTTCCTCCCTTCCCATTTTAAAAACTTAGTGATTCACACTAGCTTACCAAAGAATGAGCACAATAAATATAGGGTGTAGGGTACAACCGATCATGCACCCAAAATACAACAATGATAAAAAGTGTCAAATAACACCAATCATGCATCTTTAATCTTAACTTGAATTTCAACTTTAACTTTAACTTGACTTGGACCTTGATTCAACTTGACTAAAATTTCACTTTTATAAAAAATTACCAAACTTGACAAGTGATTTCATCTAGACTTTAGCTCCTTGAGTCAATAATACTTAGACTTACTTTTACATCAATACTTACATCATTACATCAATACTTACATTAACTGTCTCTCAACTTCAAATTGAGTTGGGATTCTAAATAATTTCATCTTGACTTTAGCTCCTTGGGTAAATAATACTTAGACTTGAACTTTTACATCAATACCTACATCAACGGATTCTCAACTTCAACTTCAGTTGGGATTCAAAATAATTTCATCTTGACTTTAGCTCTTTGAGTCAATAATACTTAGACTTGAACTTTTACATCAATACTTCCATCAATAAGTTAAGCTTCCATCCAAACCTTTAGATGTAATGTGGAAATGATGACATGTCAATGGTGGTTTTCTATTCTATTTATCTGAATAACTCAATGAAGAGCCATATAGGTGCAACATACCATCTTTTCAAAAACGAGATGACAACATACTTTCTTTAGATTTTCTTCTCTCATCACATTCTATGCCACGAAATTCCTAGTGGAATCTCTGATCTCTGACGGGTTAAAGAACACCATTCCTATGCTTGAACTCAACAATTCATATCTATGCATCAACTTCATACTTTTTGATCTCCAGAGACGATACTTTTGACCATTTAAATACATATAAATTATCAATAGCCTGATGAGAATTCTTACTACAGGAATAGCTGCAATTGTTTTTAGCAGAAGTCGCTACCGACATTGTGATCTACCCAATTCTGCACTTGGAATTATACTAATTCAGGCATTCAGTGGGTGAGTTTTCCCACAATTTCAAGGACAGAAAGATGATCATTTCATGTCTCCTCATCCGATGCAGCATGGTACCACCCTTAATCATCGGTTTGCGCACGATTGCCTTTCACTCAGCTCTACCAGGATTGGTTTTATGAGTATCAAACAACAAACATTACACACAGAAACTTGCATCTAAAAACAACAAATATATATCAAATATCACTTAATGTACAATAAATATACATCACTCTTTTAGGTTTAGGTTAATACAATACATGAAGCTATAATATTGAGTTGCTCTTCCAATATAGCTAATTGGTACAGTCATCTTCATAACTATTTTTATAAATTTCTGATTTTATGTGATTTCTATCTCTAACCTTTTTTATTATCTTAATCTTTGATAATAAATGAATTCTAAAATAAATCTACTTTTATTAATAATAATTTCATCATATATGAATTATTTCTTTATATATCTTTACCAAATAAATCTAATTTATTTAAAAATAACAACCTTAAAAAAAAATATAAAAAGAATGTAAATAATATGCAAAGCCATAGCTTTCCCTATAATTTTATAGAACAACATATTGAGTAAGACGAAGACACTTTAATTGGAAAAAATGTTGGGGTCCCATGTTGTACGAATAAATTCAATAATCCCTTGATTAATGCCACCACTAGGAGGTTGCTTAAGAAGGGCTTCATGATAGAGTTGAAACAAATCCCAAACTCTTGCATGGCCCTGTAAAATACTCATGGGAACCCATTAAGGCTAAGGGTGTTATCACAGACCATCTCCTACAGGGATGTAAATAGCTCATCTAGAAAAAGGACCAAGTCACATGCTCTCCGTTTGCACTTTAATAATTTTTCACATGTTCTCTTTTGTAATTCAATAAGTTTACACAAAAACCAAGGGTATTGTTGTGGGTCATCTCTTATAAGCGTTTTACATAAGAATATCATAATGAAACCTTCTGTACTGTTCATGATTTTTGTACCTAATCAAAAACCAAATATTTGATTACACACTTATAAATGCTTATAAATGGTTTTGGTTAAATTTTTTATCTTTTGGGTTTTTTTTTAAAAATTTGGCGATGTAAATTTAGATAAAATCTTTATTTTCTGTTGTTTAAATTGTTTATCTGAATGCATAAATGGATTCAGTGTGCTGAAAAACCTTGGGACACTCTGAATGCATAAATGAATTCAGTTTATCAGTAAACTGAAAAACTCAAAACTTTGGAACACTCTGATTATATAAACTTAACCCACTCAAATATGTAAATCCAACCATTCATTACAACTAACAAAATCAAACAAAATAAATGACAAAAAAACTTAGAACGTATAGACTACTACGTTATAAATCAAAAAATTAATATACAATATCAATTCTCAAAAGACATTTCAATACAGTGGAATCATCACGAGCCGTCGGTGGTGTTTGCACTGGCTGATTTACAATGGACAAACAATTGCACATTCTAAGAGCCCTCCATTTTTCTGATAAGCCCTTTGATTTAATTGAAAGAGAAATGAACAGTGTGACTTTCCAAATGTACGATATCCAATCTGAACCGAAAAGAATAAAGACAGTACAGTAATTTAGTCCTTTCACAAATAATCGACCGATCACAATTAATGACATAAGAATATCAAAAGGAAAACTTTGCCCTTTTTTCAAAATATCATTCTTTTCAAAACATCACAGGTTCAATTGCTTTTGGTGATGGGTGGAAATGACATAAGAATATCAAAATGAAATCTTTACACTCTTTTCAAAATATCACAATTTCAATTGTTTTTGATGATGGGAACAGTAATTTAGTACTTTGTAATCTGACCCATCAAAATGAATGATATAAGAATATTAATTACTTTGTAATCTGACTCATCAAAATGATATAAGAATATTAAAATGAAACTTCTGTAATTTTTTTTTACATTATCACTCTGTTTATAATAAGATAATTTCAATGGATGAAATGTTCACTCAAAACTTTTTTATTACTTTTTTATGATGAATAATAATTTGAAATTTATTATATAATTTGTATCCTAAAATATCAAACAACAATAACTTTCTAATTTATGATTCTGATTTATGATTGTCTAATCAAACTTCAACTTCAAACTTTTGTAAAACCAAATATTTAATTACATACTTATAAATCAGAAAATTAATATACAATAATAAAAATAATAAAAATGTATCAATTCCCAAAAGGCATTTGGATTCCATGAAAGCATCAAGAACTTCACTAAATCGTATGGTATTTAGGAAATATAGGTTGTACTAAGGTGGCTGCTTTGCTTCTTGTATAGATTGTTGCAATCAAATRAGGTGTTCTTATAATGGAGACGTGTATATGTGGAATGTTTATCATAGATTTATTATTTTAATTATTTATTATTATAAATTAATTTTTTTTTTTTAATTATTTATTATAAATTAATTTTTTTATTATTATTTTTATTATTTATTATAAATTAAAGTTTAAAGTTATTATATATTTTATTTTATTGTTAATTATTTTTTAATAAAATAATGTTTTTTATTTTTATTTTTTAATATTAAAAATATTTTGGAGTTTAGGAAAAAACATAAATATAATTTAAATTATATATTTAAAATTAAATTATTTATATTTTTAGAAAATTATATTTAAAACAATATTTAAATATATTTTTAATTATATATATATATATAATTTAGAGGAGGTAGGTTTTATTAGTCAAATAGTTGGATAAGAGGTTTTATACATCAATTTAATCATAATTTAAAAATAGATTATTATTATATTTAAACCATAATTTAATATAAATGTACTATAATTAAATTCATTATTGAAATTTTAGTTAAATCTAGTTTAAGAATAAAATTTATGTATTCAATTGTAGAACCTTTTAAAATGTCTTAAGTCAAAGGTGTTTGAGAAGGGTTTGAAAGTTATATTTGAAAGATAATATACTTGAATAGAACTATAGCATTTAAACCTTGTCACCATGCAAATTTACTAATTAAAATTGGTTGTTATGCCAAAAAGAACCAACCAAATTTTAAAATATTCCATTTAACTTGTTATTATGCTGTTGAGATTATGAATATAAGCATAATATACCCTAAATAACACATTAATAACCAAATAACACATTTCACTTTAAATGTAGTCTAAGTAACACATTAATCACCAAATAACACAGCAAGAATATAGAATAAAAAGAAAAATAAAGAGACTAAACATAATAAAAAATGTTGAAAAAAAACTAGGCAAATAACAAATTCATCTAGAAACATTTAGCGCACATTCAGCCCTTTGAATTCTAGCTTTTGAGTTAAAATTATGCCATTAAGCAAGCATTGGGTGGTGCAAACCACTATGTCACGAGCAGAATTGGTTGTATCACATTAAACACATTAGCTTTTGGTGTTAGTTTGACTATATTGTGCATGCATGCATCAACATGTAAAAGTAAAAAAGTTATTCATGCATCAACATGTAAAAACGTTATTTAAAGGTTATTGTAAAATAAGTAATTTTGAAGTGGCACGGTGTTGTGTATACATAATATATTTTTTTACATGAACTATTATATTTATGAGTTTATATATTTAATGCTTAAGGTATTAATGATTCATTAAGTGAGTAAGGAGTTGAGAGTTGTTAATAATTTATTACTAAGTTATTTTTAGAGTTTAGATTTTTTAATATTTAATCACTAAATTAAATTAGTTGAAGCTTGTTATTTGAAACTGGTATTAAAAAGGGTATTCCCTCTTATTTTTAATAAGCTAATTCGTTATCAAATAATATAGCCATTTATATGAATATTTTTCTATTTTAATAGAGAATTATTGAAATGTCTTTCTCCATATTTTGAAAATGGTATGTGCGTTCCAATTTTAGGTATGTGCGTTCCAATTTTAGGTGTGTAGTTTCTCTTAGCCACCACAATTTTTTTTAAATGAGTTATTACATTTATAAGTTTATAAATTTAATGCTTAAGATATTAATGATTCATCACTAAGTTAGTTGAGAGTTGTCAATAATTCATATTAATAACTCATTACTAAGTTATTTTAGAATTTAGATTTTTTTAATTTCTAATCAATAAATTAGTTGAGGATTGTTATTCAAAACTAGTATTAAAAGGGGTCTCCCCTCTTACTTTTAATGAGCTAATCCATTAATCAATATTATCACTCATATGTGTACTTCTCTATTTCAATAGAGAATCACATTGAGATGTCTTTCTCCATATTTTGAGAATGACATGTGCATTCCAATCTTAGGGGTGTAGTTTCTCTTAGCCACTCTTTGTTGTGTTTTTTTGTTATTTTTCTCATTATCATTACCTTCTATAATGTATTGTCCATTTGGTTACATGGACATTAAACATGCTAGCACGGGGTCAACTTGTAGACCTGAGTAGCATAGCTTTTATATATATATATATATATATATATATATATATATATATATATATATATATATATATATATA
>JZKD02S1737679.1:671471-699467 GCA_000966675.3 Picea glauca | reverse complement strand
GGTGGACGTAGCCCACACTGGGTGAACCACGTAAATCTGTGTCTCTCTTGTATTGTGTATCTTCTGTGTTTTATTTCCGCATTTGTTTTATTTTATTGCTCCGCGGTCCTGTTTTACCAACAAGCTCGAGTTCAAATAACTGCATCCTCTTCCTTCTTGTGTTCACCATGGAATGTAGGAGGCTTGATTTTTTTCATTTCTCCATGTAGCTCATCCACCCCAGATATCCTATTATGTTTCTTGAAAGGGGATGGAATTGAAATACTATGTGATATCCTAGTGGATTGCCTTGGGGAGTGATGGTGATTCCTTCCAACACTTCTTATTCTTCTCATCTCATCACAAGACTTGTGACTTCCTGATTTTCTTGAGTCATTCTCCTTATCCATCTTCTTTTTTTTTATGTCCAAGCTTTGCATTAACTTTATGTCGAAGCCCTCATGTTTTTCCTTGGCTTTCATAAACCTCTCATTATCATCATTATAACTTTGAACATCCTTTTGCAAACTTTTATGGTCTCTACCAAGTTCATGCTTTCTTCCTTCCCTTATCCATGTCAATTTGAATTTGTACCTTCATTGCCTATATTAGCATACATCCCTCTGATATCCTCTTCGTGGTTGTAAGCCCCATGTGCATCTTCCATGATTCTAAACTCTACGTTGATCCTGATATGATCTAATTGTTGTTAACTCTGCAAAATGTGCATCCAACAAAACTTGTTACGCTAAATGATTTAACAACTTCATGAAATTATGCACAATTTTGGTTCAATAATGCATAATAATTCTTTCTATTGTTTTCTTGTAAAATTGACTTCTTAGATCAATTTTCTGGGTGAATATTTATATTCTCTTGTCAAATACCTTTCCAACGCCTACTTCCATGCTTAATTCCGAGTCTTGAACATAAAATTATGGTTATTTGAAAATTATCCATTAATTCTTTTGTTCATAATTCAACCAAGTGCAAATCTGAACTGTAATTGTGCATTTTGAACCTGATCCATTGGAGTTTTCATAGGATCCCAATTGGATCTCTTCATATACATATTTTGGACAGTATTTCCAAGGTTCACCTCTTTCTGGGTTCTAGGCTGCTAGATAGAGCCTGCTGAAGTTTCAGGTCAATTAGTTTTTTTGGTCTTCAATGATACAGGTATCTTCTATGCCATCTTAAATATTTTCAACATTCCCATAATTTTAATTCAGCTCCATGAATTTTTTCTATGGTTCAATAGCGTTCCATAGACTACTCTTGTGCCTCAATTTGATTCCGGAGCATAAATTTATGGCCCTCAGAAGTTAACTGGGTCTTAGAATTTACCCTCCATTGTTTGTCCAATAACTTCCTCATAAACACTCCATTTGATGAATGGTTTACACCATTAGAAATATCTCTCTGGGATCTTTCATTTGAGTTGCAAATATAGAGTGTACCTTGGTATGTTGTGTTCTCGTGGTTTTCAAGTAGCTAAAAACGTTTTTTAGGGCCTCAAAAACGCGCTGCAAAAAGATGACCTTCAAACAATATAAAATGTTGTAGAAAATCATTGTTTTCCTACTATTTTAGACCATATAAATGACTTCGTGCACACCAATTTGAAAATGTACACCCATATTTAGCATACACAATAATGCCATAAGGTAGCGCATGCACCACACACCTATAACCAATGTGGACCACTTCTTTGTCGCACCAATATTTGGTGCATACTACTTTTGTGTCACACGCCAATATCTAATGCACAAAAGCTTTGTTTCATGCACTAATACCTACTGTGCGTAAATTTTGTGTTTCATGCTAATATTTCACACGCATTGCCCTCTTTGTGCCCCACAATGCCAAGGTTTAGTGCGTTCACATCGTGCACCATTAATTAAGCCTTCGCGTGACATTAATATTCATCATGCATGCACTACACACCAATATGGCATGCACACCAACAAATTTCCTCTACACTTTGCCAATTTTAGTGTGCACACCACTATTATGCAAATGCCACGCAATCTGCACCGCACAATGCTAAAATTTAGTGTGCACATCCATGCACTATTATTTTTCCGAGCTTCACCAACTTTAGTCCACATAGCACCAAATTTAAGTGCACACACCTGCGCAACATAATTTTTCGCGCATTACCATATTTGCACCATGCTGCACCAAATTTTGGTGTGCACTCTTGTGCACTATTATTTTTTTGTGCATCCTAGTTTGCACCCTACAATGCCAAATTTTAGCACACACACCTGCACACCCTTATTTTTCATACATCATAAGCTTTGCACTGTGCAACACCAAATTTTAGCGTGCACACCTGCGCACCCTTATTTTTCTGCACTTCAATTCCTCGTGAATTTCGCTGCAGAAATTAGGGCTTTTGCCCAATTTTCACCCAACTTCCACCATGGACATTCTGCAACTATGAAATTTGTTCAATTTCACTCCAATAACACAAATTCAATCTCTACAACAACAAATCATTGTTGGTTGACATTCCTCGTACGAGTTTTCCCAAATTCATTCATGGATTGAGAGTTTATTCAACCAATCTCGTTCCATCTTTCATGGCTTCCATGTAGCTTCAAATTCGACCAATTCCAGGTCTGAATTTGCTAGGACATATATTAAAATTAACAATATCTCACCACTTGGACAAATTTCCTAAATTCCCCATGAATTTAATAGTAGAAATTTGGGATTTTTCCCAATTCCACGCAATTGCTTTTGACTTTTGCCATGGATGCATTGTAACTTGAAATTTGGCTACTCCGAAATCAATTCTCTGTGAAATTTTGCTTCAACATTCAACTTGCTTGGCCTATCCAGGCTCTAATACCACATTGTAGCATCCCCAACAACCAATTGGGCTATTCCAACCAAAAATTTGAACTTTGATACCAAATTAAAACATACAAATATTTTGCAAATGCACATATTCATACAAAATAATAATAGAAATACACATGCAACATACACAAAAAAAACCACAAAAACAAATGCATAAATAATAATGCAAAACATAATTTAACACATAATTGACACTTATATTTGATAAAAATATCACCAATTGTGTGCATACCTTCCACATTCCTACTAGCCTAGACCACACTACTGATAACTCTCAGCAGTGGGTCACCCCTGAGATGGGGATAAACTCCACTTGGGTAAATGAATTCCTAACCAGGCTGATGTATCTTAGACTATAGGAAAACTTAGTCATAGGTGGAAACTCAAACTAAAGGCCTACAGTCCCTCATTCCCCACATGTCTGACCCACCCCAGGAAATCTATCCCTTCTTTTCTCAATAGTCTCGCAACTACCCTACTTCCTTTCCGGGGCTTCAACAGTAGGCCGGGAAGGAAGTCTCAGAGCCCTGTAGTTGCAGTTTGGCACCTTCGGGATATCAATTCCCAACAATTCTCTCACATAGAGAGAATTGCTCATGATATTGACAACCCAACTCTTCAATATCCCCACAGGCCTGAAAACCCACTCCTTCTGTCCATCTTCTAAGCTAACCAGGTACATATACAAGTACCGTGACCATAACATGAAGGTATGAAGGACAACTGAATGAGTGAATGAATGTTTATGGAATGATAGGAAAATAAACTTAGTCCAAACTATATGTATGCATGTTCCCAACTTGACACTTGTCATGTTGAGAACTACCTTGGGCCCACTTGTCCCTATCCTTAGAACTTAGGATAAAAAAATTATCCATAATTTATACTTTAAGGAATCTTAATATAATATTCCTTTTGGCTTAAGCTCCCTATCTTAGCTCCTTATCCTTAAATTTTTTCCCCCTTTCCCTATCTAGTGGAGTTTAGCCCCCCCATACTCTCTTACATGGTTGGTCTGTTGCAATGATGTTTTTCATTAATATTTGTGTGTGATTTACATTTATAATACAAAAAATACTGTCCTTTTTTTTATCCATGCTCACCAGCCTCAAAAACATAAACATAAACATCCTCGCGCTCCCAAGTTGCATCTTCAGTATCATACCAGGTCCATTGGAACTTTACTAGCCCTATGGCTCGATTCCAGAGTTGCTTGATATTCTAGTCCAATATGCACACTAGATGCACTTGAAAGGAGCCTTCTTTCTCCACCTGAATCACATTCCAATCAATGACATGATTAACATCAGGTACATACCTTTTGAGCAAAGATACATGAAATACATTATGAATAGACATTGATGTAGGCAAGTTAAGCATGTATTCTACAGGCCCAATCCTTTCTAGGATTTCAAACAGTCCACAATAACAAGCTGCCAACTTTGAACAATTTCCCAACTTCATGGAACTTTTATTGGCCTTACTTTCAAGAACACATGGTCACCCACTTTAAATTCCCTGTGAGTTCTTCCCTTATCAACATAGCTTTTCTTCCTGTCTTGGGAAGCCTTTAAATTCTGTTTTATTTTCATCATTTTCTCTTCCATTTCCTCGAGTAATTCTAGCCCAACCACTAATCCATCTACTGGGTTGTCCCAACTTACCAGTGTGTTGCACCTTCTACCATAAAGTGCCTCAAATGGGCTCATCTTTAGAGATGCTTAGTACCCATTATTATAAGCAAACTCTACCAAGTGTAGGTAGTCTTCCCATTTTGATGGTTTACCCATCACATACATCCTCAACATATCCTCAATCACTTGATTCACCCTCTTTGTTTGTCCATCTGATTCTGGATGATAAGCTGTGCTAAAATTCAAATTTGTTCCAAATCCCTTGAATAATCCTTTCCAATAATTTGAACTAAATTTTGGATCTCTGTTAGACACAATTGTCTTGGGTATACCATGTAGTTAAGAAATTTCTCTCATATAAATATCATCAATGTTGGCTTCCTTGTGAGTGAGTTTTACTGGAAAACATGGACAAATTTAGTAATCTTATTCACCACTATCATGCTAGAATCACGTTTTTTGTTTTTTTTCTGGGTAGGTTAGTGATGAAATCCATTGTTACAACTTCCCATTTCCACTCAGGAATGGGAAATGGTTGTAGAAAACTAGTTGGGTGTTTATGATCAACCTTGAACTTTTGACACTCCAAACACTTGGCAATAAAATCAACAACTTCTTTCTTCATGCCCGACCAATAATATTGTTTCTTGACAACTACAATAGTTTTCTGAAAACTTGGGTGCCCAACATAAGGTACATTATGCATTTCTCTCAATATCATATTTTTTAATTCTTGGGAATTTGGCACATAAGTGCTGCCCTTGTACATGATAATTTCATCATTTTCTAGCTTATAGTCTTCAATTTTCTGCGGTAAATTACCTTGTTGATTTTTTTCCTTTACCTCCATGTATTTCTGATTTGATTTTGCAGCCTCCAAAATTCTATATTTCAAATATGATTGGTACATGCTAATGGTTTTAGCACGCATCTCATGCACCATATTTCTAAGTGCATCAACCACCTTGTTCTCTTTACCTTTGATATGCTTTATCTCAAAGTCACATTCACTGAGGAATTCTAACCACCTGCTTTTCTTGACATTTAGATTTGGTTGTCCAAATAAATATTTCATACCACAATGGTCTGTCCTCAACTCGAATATTTTCTCCACAAGGTAGTACCTCCACATCTTCAAGGCATCCACTATGGATTCCAACTCCAAATCATGAGTAGCATAGTGCCTTTCATGCTCCTTCAACTTCCTTGATTCATAGCATATCACATACCCATTCCGACTAAGGATTCCACCAAGCCCTTCTTCACATGCATCAATGTATATAATGAAATATTCATTTGAATAAACAATTCTTAGTCTTGGAGCACTTGTTAATAAATTCTCCAAGTGTTGGAAAGTCCTTTCACAATTTGATGTCCACTCAAACTTCACACCCTTTTTCTGCAAGGAAGTGATTGGGTGTGAAATCTTTGAGAAACCCTCAATAAATCTCATGTAGTAACCTGCAAGTCCCATGAATGATCTTACCTTAGAGACATTCCTTGGTGTTGGCCATCCTTTAATGGCCCTTATCTTTTCTGGGTCCACTACTATTTCTTTCTCTGAATTGATATGGCCCAAATAATGAATTTGCTTCTGATAGAATGACCACTTGCTCAATTTGACATATAACTGATGCTCCCTCAATACATGTAATACCACCCTCAAGTGTTTCTCATTATCTTCCTCTGACTTAGAATATATAAGAATGTCATCTAAAAAGACAATGACAAACTTATCTAAGTAATCTCTGAAAATACCATTCATTAAACACATGAAGACAATTGGTGCATTTGATAAGCCAAATGACACCATTGTGAACTCATAATGACCATTCCTTGTTTAGAAGGAAGTCTTGTTGATGTATTCATATTTAATTCTTACCTAGTGATAGCTTGACTTTAGATCAATCTTGGAGAATATTTTTTCATCTTTCAGTTGATCAAAGAGCTCATTGATCCTTGGCAAATGATACTTGTTCTTCACAGTTACCTTGTTCAACTGCCTTAAGTCAATGCAAAGTCTCAACGTTCCATCCTTTTTCTTCATAAATAATACTGGGGCACCCCAAGGTGACACACTTGGGAGTATATACCCCTTCTTTAGAAGCTCTTCAAGTTGCATTTGCAATTCCTTCAATTCTGGTGTACTCATCCTGTAAGGGGTCTTGGATACTAGGGCTTCTCCAGGAATCATATTGATGGAGAAATCAATGTCTCTTTTAGGGGGTAATCCTGGTATTTCTTTAAATACATATTGAAACTCTTTTAGGACTGCATAATATTCAATATTTGGCACCTTATCTTTAGGTGTCTCTTCCATATGTGCTACAAATATTTGACACCATTTTCTGTAACTTTTCTTCAGCTGCAATGCTGTAATTTCTCTAATGGTTACTACCCTGGGAATTCCCTGTACTATCCTGAGGTTCCCTTCCTCATCCAAGCAAGTAAATTCATTATTATAATAGTCTAGGATAGAATGGTGTTGGTCCAACCCATCCATACCAATTAGGCAGTCATAGGAACCTAAAGGTATGATGTTCAAATCTGTGCTGGTACTTAGTCCATTCATGTCCATTGTACATGTCTTAACCATCTCATTAATTTTTATTTTAGCTCTGGTAGCCAACTGCACCAACCCATATTTTCCAATATTGATTCTTGGAAATTGAATTCTCTACACCATATTAGGATCTAGATAACTATGACTAGCTCATGAATCAATTAAATAACAATGGTTTGGTTGTTGATCTTACCTTCCACTTCAATCATATGTCACTAAAAATTAGCTTTTTTGTTGTCCATGGTTGCGTAGATCCTATGTACATTTGTTCCCATGTCTTCCATGTTATCATCTTGTTGTACATTTTGAAAAGTCCTCAATTTTTCACCTCTGTGAGGACAATCTCTGTACATATGATCTCCCCCACAACCCCAACATTGAATAGGTGGCTTCCTTGGTCTTTTCCCCATTGTCTTGGTCATTCTGGGTTCTTTAGAAAATGGTTGTCCCTGGGAATTATTTATGAAGAATGGTGGCTTAGTACCCTTCTTCCTCTATTCCATCTTGATTTTCTTCTTGTCTTCCCAAGATTTTTGTAAAGTTGGCCTTCCTTTATGTTTATCATAAAGGTGTTTAGCTCGTCTTATGGTTTCCTCCAATGTTTTAGGATAATCATATTGTATCTTGTCACTAATAAATGATGGAATCCCACTCAAATACCTATGAATCTTAACCGACTCATCCTTGATGGAAGAAACATACTTCAATAGTTCTAAAAACCTCCTTTCATATTCATCTATGGTCATACTCCCAAGCTTGAGTTCAAAGAACTCCTTCATTTTCTTATCATAGTATCTCTTAGTCAAGTATTTGTTTTGAAAATACCTCTTAAATTCCCTCCAAGTAACATTTTTCTCATCAATGTGTTGCACCTGCACAAATAGGTCCCACCACATTGATTCTTTTCCCTTGAGCCGATAGATGTAAATTCTTCCTTTTGCATGGGAAGAGTAATTATGCAATTGAAAATACTTCCTCATTCCTAACAACCATGTATTTTCATCCTCATCCTTCTTGTGTTCACCATCAAATGTAGGAGGCTTGATTTTGTTCATTTCTCCCTGCAACTCATCCACCCCAGACCTCGTCTTATGTTTTCTGATAGAGGATGGACTTGAACTGCCATGTTCTCTCTTAGTGGAATGCCTTGGGGAGTGATGGTGATGCCTTCCAACACTTCTTATTCTTCTCCTCTCATCATGAGACCTATGACTTCCTAATTTTCTTGAGTCATTTTCCTTATCCATGTTCTTTTCTATTATGTCCAATATCTGCATTAACTTTATATTGAATCCCTCTTGTTGCTCCTTGGATTTCATAAGCCTCTCATTACCAAAATTATAAATTTGAACATCCTTTTGAAAATGTTTTATGGTCTCTACCAAGTTCATGCTTTCTTCCTTTCCTTCTCCATGTCCTTTTGAATTTGCACCTTGATTTCCTATATTGGCATACATCCCTATGATCTCATCTTCATGGTTGTAAGCCCCTTGTGCATATTCCATGATTCTAAACTCTATGTTTATCCTGATTTGATATAGTTGTTGTTAACTCTGCAAAATGTGCAGCCAACAAAACTTGTTAGGATAAATAATTTAACAACTTCATGAAATTATGTACAATTCTAGTTCAATAATGCATCATAATTATTTCTGTTGGTTTCTTGTAAAATTGACTGCCCAAATCAATTTTCAGGGTGAAAATTTATATTCTACTGTCCAAGACCTTTGCGATCCCTGCTTTTGTTCTTAATTTTGAGTCTTGAACATAAAATTTTGGTTATTTGAAAATTGTCCATTAATTCTTTTGTTCATACTTCAACTAGGTTCAAATCTGAACTATAATTATGAATTTTTCATCTGCTCCATTAGATTTTTGGTAGGATCCCAATTGGGTTTCTTCATATACATATTTTGGAGATTATTTCCAAGTTTCACCTCTTTCTGCATTCTGGGCTACTAGATAGAGTCTACTGAAGTTTCAGGCCAATTAGTGTTTTTGGCCTTGAATGCTATAGTTACCTTCTATTCCATCTTAAACATTTTTAACATGCCCAAAATTTTAATTCAGCTCCATGATTATGTTCTATGGTTCAATATATTTCCATATATTACTCATGTGCCTCAATCTGATTGCAAAGTAGAAAGTTATGGCCCTCAAAAGTTAACAGGGTCTTAAAATTTACCCTCCATTGTTTGTCCTGTAACTTCTTCATAAAAGATCTGTTTTACGAATGGTTTACACCATTAGAAATATCTCTCTGAGATATTTAATTTGAAACAAAAAAACAATGTGTGCCTTGGTACAATATGTTCTTGTGGTTTTCGAGTAGCTAAAAACATTACTTAGGGCCTAAAAAACGCGTTGCAAAAAGATGACTTTCAAACAATATAAAATGTCGCAAAAAAACTAGTTTTCTGTTGTTGTAGACCATCCAAAAGACTTCATGTACACCAATTTGAAAATGTAAATCCATATTCATCATGTGCAACAAATCCATAAGGTAGCGCACGCACCATGCACCTATAACCAATGTGGACCGCTTATCTGCCGCACCAATATCTGGTGCGCACTACTTTTGTGTCGCACACCAATATCTAATGCACACAAATTTTGTTTCATGCACTAATACCTACTATGTGAAACTTTTGTGTTGCATGCTAATATTCTGTGCACATTGCACTCTCCCCACCCCTCAATTCCAAGGTTTAGTGCATTCACACCATGTGTTGGGCTCCAATCGACTAATGCAAATTAGAGTGAATTAATTATCAATCCAAAGTTTGTAAGACTTTGATGCACATTCAAAATATATGAGCTTAGAGATAGACTTAGTTTCTTTTAATGATATAAACCAAAACCTATTCTAAGAGCTGAATATGGAGGAGATGTTAAGCTTCTATTCAGAAGTCCTATTCATAGATCTCACGACATTAATCAACAAATGTTTCCTAAAGAGCATTTGATTAACAATAAGCATTCAAAAAGATATTCAAAACTAGCTTAGAGGCTTATCAATACTAGAAAGACAAAACTCTTATTCAAGAGATGCATTCATTGTTTTCTTTCATTCATTAGCAATATCACCAATTCTTGTTAAATCAAAAGCACTAAAAGCATAAATAACTCAAAAAGCATTCATGATCATCTTAATGCTTGAAAGCAAACTACACATTGAATTCTTATTCAAGAAATCATTCACAACATGAGTAATGCTTTGAAACATTAAGCATATTACTTAACTATTGAATTCATCTAACTACAACAAATGTATAAATAAAACTTATCTACAACAAGATCTGATCTAAAACATATGTCAAAGATTACTTAAAAAGAACATAAAGGAAGAGTGTACTAGTTTGGCAAAGGGGGCCCTCTAATGCTTCACTTGTACACTTGAGTTGCTTCAGCTAAGAAATAATTTCCAGAAACATTCACATAATCATCTCATAAACATCATCAAGAATAAAACACCAAACTAATCTCAAGACTGAAAATTCAGAGTTTTCTTCATTAACATCCGATTGTAATACTAGTCCATGTCTTGGAGTATTTATACAAGAGTTTTGAAACTGATAATGCTAAGAAACCTCCTAAAGATAATGATAAGATCCATAAAATATGCTAGGAAGGTCTAATACCCCCTTCAGATCCATAAAATATGAACAAATCCCAAGAAAATCTAAAACTGTCCATGATTTTATGCTAAAACAGGGTATTTTTGGCTCAAGTGGCCTTGCTTGACCAGCATTGACTTGACACTTGGAAAGCTCAGATCTCGAAGATGATAGGTATTCATCCATCCTTGTACATCAAGGATCATGACCCATGTCTCAGATTTTTCCCAGCTATCTTGCAAGTACACGAACCTAGGAGTAATTACGGGATTTAGTCAAATCCTGTAATTTTTGATAAATTTTTAATTTTAATGCCAAAAATTCGAAAATTCAATTCTTAAGCTAAGGAATGATAAATATACCTTGCATAGGCTATTTGATGGAAAATATGGAATAAAATGAAGGCAAAATGGATGGTTTTGGAGACAAAAGTATGTTTTGTGAAGTGAAAATAAGCATAAAATGGTACCCAACACCGTGCACTAGTACTCCCCGTGCACCATTAATTAAGTTTTTGTGCAGTGTGAAGATTCAACATGCACGCATTGCACACCAAAAAATTTCCTCTGCACTCTGCCAATTTTAGTGCACACACCACTATTATGCATGTGATACCCAATCTGCACCATGCCGTTCTAAAATTTAGTGCGCACATATGTGCACTATTATTTTTCCAAGCTTCACCAACTTTAGTTTGTGAGGCAAAAAATTTAAGTGTGCAGACCCACACACCATAATTTTTCACACATTACCAGATCTGCACTGTGTTGCACCAAATTTTAGTGCGCACTCCTGCACACCATTATTTTTTTGCGCATCTAAGCTTGCACCCCGCAACACCAAATTTTAGTGCACACACCTGGGCACCATTATTTTCCACACATCACAAGATTTGCACCGCACGACACCAAATTTTAACGTGCACACTTGCACACCCTTATTTTTCTATGCATGAATTCCTCATGATTCCACTGCAGAAATTGGGGCTTTTTCCCAATTTTCACCCAACTTCCACCATAGACATTCTGCAACTATGAAATTTTTTCAATTTCACTCCGATAACACAAATTCAACCTCTGCAACAAAAATCGTTTTTGGTTGACATTCTTGGTACTAGTTTTCCCAAATCCATTCATAGATTGAGAGTTTATTCAACCTATATCTCTCCATATGTCATGGCTTCTCACCACTTGGCCAAATTTCCCAAATTCCCCATGAATTTAACAACATAAATTGGGGCTTTTTCCCAATTCCACACAATTGCTTCCGATTTTTTCCATGGATGCACTATAACTTGAAATTTGGCCACTCCGAAATCATTTCTCTATGTAATTTCGCTTCAACATTCAACTTGCTCGACCCATCCAGGCTCATTGTTGAAAAATGGAGTTGTGATACCAAATTGTAGCATCCCCAACAACCAACTGGTCTATGCCAACCAAAAATTTAAAATTTGATACCAATTTAAAACATACAAATACTTTGCAAATACACAAATTCATACAAAATAATAATATAAATACACATGCAACATACACAAGAAAAACCCATAAAAAAATGCATAAATAATAATGCAACACATAATTTAACACATAATTGACACTTATCTTTGATAAAAAGATCATCAACTGTGTGCTGACCTTCCACGTTCCTCCCAGCCTTAGACCACACTGCTCATAATTCTCAGTAGTGGGTTACCCCTGAGCTGGGGCTAAACTCCACCCAGGTAAAGGAATTCCTAATCCGATTGATGTATCTCAGACTACATGAAAATTCACTCACAGGTGCCATCTCAAACTAACATCCTACAGTCCCTCATTCCCCACATGCATGTCCCACCCTAGGAAGTGTGCCCCTTCTTTGCTCAATAGTTCCTCGACTACCCCACTTTATTTCCGAGGCTTCAACAACAAGCCGAACAAGAAGTCTCAGAGCCCTATAGTTGTAGTTTGGCACCTTCGAGAAATCAATTCCCAACAATTCTCTCACCTAGAGAGAATTTCTCAAGGGCATGACAACCCACCTCTTCAATATCCCCACAGACCTAACAATCTGCTCCTTCAGTCCAGCTCCTAAGCTAACCAATTACAGGTACATGTATAGGTACAAGTACTGGTAGCATGACCTTAACATGAAGGTACAAAGGAAAAATGAACGAGTGAGTGAATGATGATGGAATGATAGGAAAATGAACTAAGTCCAAACTATATGTATGCATGTTCCCAACTTGACACTTATCATGTTGAGAACTACCTTGGGCCCACTTGTCCTTATTCTTAGAACTTAGGATAAAATAATTATCCATACTTCATACTTTAAGGACTATTAATATAAAATTCCTTTTGTATTAAGCTCCCTAACTTATCCCTTATCCTTAACTTTTATCCCCCTTTCCCTATCTAGTGTACTTTATCCCCCCCATACTCTTTTACATGGTTGGTTTGCCGCAGGGCTGTTTTTCATTAATATTTGCATGTGATTTACATTTATAATACAAACCTATTGTCCTTTTTTTATCCAGGCTCACCAACCTCAAAAACATAAACATATACACATAGGCTCTTTGGCCTCAAGATCGCACACTCAAGTTGATGCGCGTGATATCCTAGGATGTGCACACTTCCAGGTCACTTCCACACACTTACCCAAGTGTGCGCAACAATATGAATTGTGCGCCCCTATCTTGATAATGAATATTCGTGCACTTACCTAAGTGCGTGCAACACCAAAACCAAGTGCCAATGACTCACCGACCTATAAGCATATTTACATTTATAATTATATGTACAACTGGGGTTCGATCTAGGGGTATTACACCTTGGTTAAGGTATTGAAATCCTTCAAGGTGTATGTTTTACACTATGAAATAATTGCTTATGTTCCAAATAGTGTTGTGAAAGAAATTATTGTTCAACTAGACAATGAAGGAAAGAGGGGGGAATGGATAACCAAGTTCTTGGAATACAATTTGGTCATAAATGTTGGGTATGTGTTATATTCTTTGCATGAGTAGTAGTCATGTATTTAGGTGGTTTTTTTGGCACATGGATTTTGCTGATGGTTTTCTATTTCCAGTTAAGGAATTAGGGTTTTGGATTAATCCAGGTCATTGGGTTAGGGTTTTGGATGCTGCTGGCTCCTATATGTATATTGTATTGTAAACAATGTAACACAATGAATGAATATAATATATGTTAGTTTTCCCGGTTTGAGTTTCCAGGGGAAAATCCTCTGTGTAATGTTTGTATTTTCCATTGTATATTTTCTGTTCTTTTCCGAATATCTGTTTACATTAGACATTGTACAAGGTTAGAATTTTACAATAAAACCTATGAAATTGATCAAGGGACAGGGTCTTTCCAAATTGCTTGCTTACTCAAATTATAAATTTCTTAGACTGCATCACATTTTTAGTCAATCGGATAAATTAGGATTGTAGGATGAAGGAGTAGGCCTACAGGTAATGGCCAAATATCTTTCTTCATCTTAGTATAAAGACATTGTTTACTTTTTGCAAAATCTTCAAACTCCTCCTGATTTTGATAAGTCTAAGGTTAGATCTTTGAAACTAAAAAATGTGAAGTATTGTATAGTTAATCAAGAACTGTTTTGGAGAGTCCCTAATGGAGTTCTACTAAAATGTGTTGATCAGGAAGAAAGAAAGCAGATTATGACTGATTTTCATAAAGGTTTTTGTGGAGGAAATCATCGTTGGAAAGCTACAACTTTCAAGATCCTAAGGGCAGGCTACTACTGGCCTGTATTATTTTCTGATGTATTTACCCAGGTTAGAGCATGTGAACAGTGCTAGAATTTTACAAGAGAGAAACATCTTTTATCCCTTCCCCTAAAACCTATAATTACAAATGGACCTTTTCAGCTATGGGGCTTGGATTTCATTGGATAAATCCACCCACCTTCTTCCAGACAACATAGGTGGATTCTCACAACCACTGATTATTTTACAAAATGGATTGAGGATGTCCCTACAAGAAATGCTACAGATAAAGTCATCATGAGCTTTCTTGAAGGAAATATTTTCTCAAGGTTTGGATGTCGCAGAAAACTAGTTACTGATAATGCTCAGGCATTCAAGTCTACTTCCATGGTTGAATTTTGTGGAAAATAAAATGTTAATTTGTCACACTCCACCCCATATTACCCTCAAGGTAATGGATTAGCAGAGTCTTCCAACAAAAGTCTTGTTAGAATCATGAAGAAATTGTTAGAAGAGAATAAAAGGTCATGGGACTATAAGTTGAAGTTTGTCTTATGGGATGATAGGATCCATACTAAGAAATCTATTGGGACTTCACCCTTTCAACTGGTCTATGGAATAGATGAAATCCTTCCAACTCAACTTGGTCTACCAGTATTGAAATTTGTACAAGAAGAACTGGAAGAACCAAATGACATTCAAAGGAAATGTTTCCAGATCATTGAAGTCCAACAAAAGAGGGAAAATTTGAATGAAGAGTATGAATCCTATCAGAGTAAGGTTAAGGAGGAATTTGACAAAAAGACCAAAAAAGACAGTTTTAAAGCAAGAGATGTTGTGTTGAGGTGGGATGCTAGAAGAGAAGACAAATCCAAGTATGGTAAGTTTGACAATTTATGGTTTGGTCCTTTCAAAATAACCATGGTGATGAATAACAATACTTTCCTCTTGCACAATTTGAATAATACATAATTTTTTGGTGGCCCAGTAAATGGCCGGTTTCTGAAACACTACTTCTTTTAGAAAGCCAGAATTTTCAGTTTGTATATAGTTTTTGTTTTGATTTGGTGTGATTTATGGATTAGAACAAATAATACTCCATGTCCCAATGGAATTATTGGTGTGTAATCAATTTTCTTTACAGTTAAAAATATAGTGTGATTGGTTGATGAATAAACATTTATCAATGGGAATAAATAGAGCAGGGTTATAGGTAAAACTTTCTATGACAGATTGGAAAGGTGAAAGGCACTATTCTACAAATTCTTAATGTTTCCTCATGAAAAATTATCCCAAGAAGGAGCCAGTGTTAGTCCTTGAATTGTTAATGACTTTTGATTCACAAATTAAACTTTTGTTACCATGCTTTGTTTGCATAACTTTCCCCTTTGACTCATTTCTTTTATACCTTATGGTGTTATTTTTGTGTTTTATTGAGCATTTTTGTCATGAATTAGTGATATAAAGTTTGAATTTAGATAATTTGAGTATCTCCCATCGTATTTGGAGCCAATTTCTATTAGTTTTTTAAAATTTGAAATATAAGAAAGGCGCTACAAGAATACCGTTATTATTGTAGCACTTGAAATCATTATTGATTCGAACATGCTCAATCCCAAAAAATCATGTGAGTGGTTATAAGATTATGCTAGAGATCCAATAATTCCAAAACATTATAATTTTATCAAATGAGGATCAAGATGATGATCTAGGAAGATCCTGTTTGTACATGTCAATGTTTACATCAAATTGAGGTTTTTGGGCCACATTTAAAAACACAAATAGTGATGATTTTGAATTGTGTTAATATTTACATCATGGCCTAACAAGTGTTCTGTAGATAAAGGAGGCTTATTTACATCGTTTGATTTTCCAAGAAACTCCAAAACAACCATTAGTATGAAACCCTAGCACCTGCAGGTTAACGAGTACAATTCCCCCCCAAAAAGGTGGACAGATCAATCAATTAGAACCAGAAGGAGTAGAGTTTCTTGAAGCATTCCCATAGATCATGCATAAGTTTAAAACTGCAGGGTGGTTCGAGTTTTGTTGTACATTCTAAGGTTACCACAAAGACATCTCCATGATTTTCTCACATAATTTCGATGGATTTGAGACAATGGTAGGCAAAGTGTTGATACACGTGACACAACATTCAATTGGAGTTGCTTCTAGACTATATGTGTATGGAGAATGGTGGTGGAAAAAGGAAATGATTCCTGTTGATCTTGTCAACCAGTTTCTACTTCTAGAACATCAAAACCCCAACTAGAGTCAGGGCATTCCACAAAAATGGTTGAAAGAGGAATGACAAAGTGTTTTGGAAGCAATTCAAAGGTACATTACTTATGAAGGGAGGTTATTTGTTGTTCATTGTTATCATATAATATTGTTAATGCACTTAAATGGCAACATCCCTTTGTGTTTTCCTTTTTATTTACTGGAAATCTTAAAAAAATGTCCAAAAATGTACAAACTCATCCTGCAGCTGTTGGTAAGAGTTTGTTTCATCAAGGCCTCATAAAAAATATGGTTTTGTATGCATTGAGAGAGATTCAATTTTCCTGGAACATGTTACTTAGTTCAAATATGCAAGAAGTTCAAATTCTAGCAAATCATATAGGAGATGAGATCATTGTGGGTTCATCTTCAAAAGGGGACATGTATGAATTTAGAGCAAGAAATCCCAAGTTATAAATTGACCTAGATCAACCTATAACAGAGGAAATCCATGAGGGATATTCCATAGAGACATAAAATGAAATTAAACAACAAAATAAGGAATTGCAAGAAACCATCAAAGAAATGAAACAAGAAAAGTTGGCACTTGAACATTGGAATGCCAAGCAACAACAAAAACTGTAGAAGCTTAAGACAAAGAACAAGAATCAAGGAAAAATACTTAAAAAGGCGAGGAAGATGACCATTAGGCTCTATTGGCATAATGTACTTCTCAAAACAAAGATGAAGCAATACCATACCAAAGGTTCTTCTTCTATTCCATAGTGAAGGTTCCAAAATCATGACAACATACAATTTTGATTTTTTGTCAGACAAGAGGAGTACCTATGTTTAAAATAAATTGGAAATTCAGAAGTTGTTTTTGAAGGGCTACACACAGGTTGTATATTTTTTCACTTGAAAGAGAATACAGGGACACAACCTATGCTACACATGAGGAATTTGTCGACAAACTTTTGTTGTCTTATTTTAACCAATTGCTGAAGTGATTCGAGCCAATTAAGGAACTGTTTACAACATCAATTTTATTCACTATTTTGTATGTAGGTTTGAAGAACCAACTAAAAAAATAGTTACAACAATCATATTTTATAGGATCTGAATATATTTGGAGATCAATATTAGTCAAAGTGTCAAGTCATATATCTAAATATTATATTGTTGAGAATCAAATTCAATGAACGTAATAGGATTTGTCTCCTAGATGCTAGCTAGAAAATAGGATCACATCAAAACTGTATCTAGGAAATAGGATCTATTGAAACCAATTTTTGTGTATAAAAAGGAAACTTGCTGACTAAATTAGGGGTTGGAGTGATGGTATTTTGGAAAACTTTTTTTCTTATTGTAAAGGCTAAGACTTATTTCATTTTTCTCTAAATGGAAAAGGGTATCTGATGGTTATATTTATCCTCTTGTCTTTTATTCTTTCTTTTATTACTTGAATGCATATTTATCTTTTGTGAAGCATTTGATATATCTTGTTTATGATTAAAACCGATAAATATTTTTCTAATTTTTTGTTCATTACCTGATTTGTGTTTAAGTACGTGTTTCTTGTTCTTGAATGATATTTAGGATAAAGAATTTCCTATGTGAGTGAACATATTGGAAACTTACATATCATTGTCTTTTATGTTATAATCTTCTATCTAATTGATCAAATTGACTACCATTTACTAAGCAAGTGTGATAGGAACTTGTTCTTGTGATCTGAGATTGATATTGTTATTTTTACCCACTACTTAACCATCAAACCAATTTAAAAACCCCAAACATACTTATAATCATAAACCATTGCAATAACTGAGGTGCCCTATCTTTCCCTTTAGTAGTCAAGTGCAACTTTAGGGACTAACAATTTCCATGTGTCCATGTATAACAGGTCCACCTCATTACCACGTGTTCCAATATGGTAGGTCCATGTCACTTCCACGTGTCTTTGGAGGCATGTACCAAAAAAAGAGAAGTAAACATATGATAGGAAATAATATTTAAATGAAATGATATTAAAAATTTAAAAGAAAGGTTGGTGGATTTGTGGGAATGCAGAGGTAAAGGAGGTAGGTTAGGAGATAAAACTCAGAAAAAATGACTAATTATGATGTGCAATAAGGGAAATGAAGAGTGCAATATGGTTAATATGGGATCATGGGATGCAAGACACGAGACATGGGAAATGAAAAAGAGGGTGATAAGTCATGTGGGAGTGGAAAAGGTAAGAAGGGATGACTCCCACATCCACAATGAGAAAATAGACTAAGTGTAAAAGTGAGAAAAAATAAGAGAAGTCATGCAGGTGATAAGGTGATAAGTCATGAAGTAGTGGAAGGTGGAAATGAGGGTATGGTCCCCTGCATCTACATTAAAATGTAAAAAATAAACTAACTATAGAACTTAGTAAAAACCAAGTGTAATACTCATTAAAATGATGAAGTCATAAAGGGTGAAATTTGGGTAATGCGGAAGTGGGAAGCACAAATTGAGTAATGTGAGATTGCGGGTTGCAGGACATGGGCATGAGAAAAAAAGGTAAATGAAGGGGAAGGTCATCATGCATCCACAATGGAATACTTAGTGTAAAAAAGAGTAAAATGTGGTAAATCATGCAAAATGACTAAGCGTTGGGGAGGTAATTCATAGAGTTACATGAAAGTGTAGAAATGAAAATGAAATATGAAATATGGAAAAAGGAAAATGGAAATGTGAAAAAGGAAAATGGAAAAAAAGAAATGGAAAAGGAAAAAGGAAAATGGAAAATGGAAAAATGAAATATGAATATGAAAATGGAAGTATAGAAATGGTGAAGTAGTATAGAGATGAGTGAGGAAATTGGCATATCTTGAGCATATGACCTCTATTTTAGATTTTGTAAAGTGTTGAACGGAGCTGAGGCATAGGGATATTTAGTGAGAAGATAGACATAAGTATTTTCCTTCTTTTAGTGTCCTTTATTTTCCTTCTCTTTTGTTTCAAAGAGAAACTATCCCTGTTAGAATTTCATGATGAAGAACTGCACAAATGAAGCTGATTGGAAACTTGTTGGTTCTTCACAATCAATAGTTGAATATTATTTGTAACTTTCAAAGTTCAGAAAAAAAAATTGGCCTCTATTTGATGGGTGAAAACAAATCAACAACTCCCCTTTTCGCTTGACATAAAGTGTTGGAGATTTCCTTCCTATTTCCATATATGTGAAAAATGCCCTTATATTGTGATTGCACACATAAAGAGTTTGGGGTGTGTTATACACCATTTTTTTACACCTATCCAAATGTCACAAGTGCCACATTTCTCCTTGTCAAGAATCACAAGTGTCACATCTCACTTTGCTAAGTGTCACGATTGTGACATCTCACTCCGTAAATGTCGCAACTGCAATGAGGTATTCTACTGAGTGTCATGGACTAAATATCATTCTTTTAAAAGTATTACTACCTTGACACCATGTAAAAATCACATGTCATGATACCTAGTGAAGTTTGAGGAGAAAAACCATCATTTGGAGGTTGAAAACCCACTTTTCTCCTTGTCTTTCTAGCATTGTTTGACCAAGGACTCCCCCCTTCCCACTCAGGGGGAGCATCTCTATTTCTTTTCCAGTTCAAGGAGAGAATCTAGGATGGCATGTCTCCCACTCTAGATGAGCATCCTTGTAGTTAGGGAGGTTTCCACATATCCGGGGGAGTTGTTTCAAGAAGGATTTGGGTTGTTTCACCTGAGATATGGTTCAACCACCTTCCACCCTATGTTGGGATATGTCCATAACCATGTGGATAAAGAAAATTTCAACCTCAATCACCTAATCCTCAAACATACTCTCTAATTACCCTATTGGTTAAGCCTCCCTAATCCAATATAACCAGAGCCATTCATGGTGAAAGGGTGGGGGTGGGAAGACTGAGAATCAAACTGTTGATCTTAAGAGAAATTTTCCTAGGAGAATATCAAGAGAGAAAAATATTCATTCTTGGTACAAATGATTCATGGATTTTCATTCAAGGGCTTATGAGGAGGCTTGAAGGAGAAATAACATCTATAAGGTTGTATCTTCATGCTTCATAATGAATGAAACTTGGCCTATTTCCCTAAAGTATGTTGTTCATTTCTTATTGTGTATGTCGCTTATGTTCAAGTTTTCATAAGTAGAGTCTTTATTATATGACATTAGATAGTAGTAGGAGAGAACTTGTTTGGTTCTTGTAGATCATATTCATGAGGGATATTTGTATTGGAGCTCAACCGTTGGAGCAACGAGGACAAAATTCATGAAGAAGGTGCAAAAGATTTTCCCTTTCTCTCTCTTAGACTATTGTATAAGAAAAAAGAACACATAATGATGGGAATGTTAGGTACCATTTGTTAGAACTGTCTCAACTGAAGGAAACCCATTTGAGGGGGGTTTCACCTGTCCACAGGGGGGATTTTCTCACAATAGGGTGGGATACCATATATTTAAATAAACTCAGGATTTGATTAATACCATTTGAGAATTTTTCTACCATAAATACTTCTTATTGCTAAGTCGATCTAAGTTTAAATAATTGAGTTGAGATATTACAACTTCAACCAAACTTCACTCTCCCTATAACCATCACTACTAAATGTCATAATATACCATCTCCTTGGGATGGATCCACACTGATATAAAAGAGCAAGGGTGCATGAAACTTGCACTCTAGAAAATACAATGGGATATTGTTGGGGACGATGTTTCCCTTGACACTAATACTACATGTAGACAAGACAAATGAAATGATATACAAATCATATATATAAAAAACCGAGAGTTGTGAGGTTTTTATATAAATTAATGACCATTAGTTAATTATTATTACAAAAATGGGATTTACAAGTAGTTATTTTAAAAACCATAGCTTGTGGGTGAAATTTTGCCACTAGTTAAATTATATTGCAAATGGTATCTATAGATTTCAATTGGAAAGATTTTAAATTTACCAACTAAAGGAACATACTGAGTTTAGAAGGGAAGAATAGATTAAATATTAAAGATAATGAAAGGATCAAAGAATGAAATTTTTCCACTTGCCTTATCTTATTTTATGATGAATATTTTACTTTCTTTAATTAAAATTAGAATTCATGGAAAAAAAGGGCATGTCCAACCCTATTTCTTATTCATTCTTAATTTTCATTTTCTCTCCTTCTCCTCATACCAAGTTTTCATGCTAGGGTTTCTTCCTCCTCTCATAGAGGATAGGGTTTCATAGCTTGGAGATATAGCCTTATGGAATGGATCTTCTCTAATCCATGGTAATATTTCCTTCTTATTCCCATGTTTTAGATATTTTTGGGAGTCTTATCTTCTTTATTTTTTTTGTTTGCTAATCAATAGATTTTCTTGTTGCAGGTTTAAAACAAGGTTGAGTGGATGCATATCTCTTATTTTGTGTAGGAATCAAGAAACAAGCTCCTTTATCTTCCCTCATGCATGGGCTATATTTTGTTTCTTTTTTTCTTGGCTTGGATTTTTTTTCATTTCCTAGAGTTGTCACTTCGCAAGCAATTTAGGAAGAAATTTTCAAGGATTTAAACCCTGAAAAAAAAGGAAATTTGTGGGTTTTTTTTTTTAGCTCCGAAAAAAGATAGAGAAGACCCAAAATGGAGTAAGGGTTCAAAAGTTATGACCAAATTAGTAATTTTTTTTTTTTTGATTTTATTTTAAGAATTACATGTTATTTAGTTTACAAATATGGGCAATGGGTTTCTTAAAAACTAGTGTAGATCCATATTAACTCTAGATCTATCAAACACTGAGAGGGATCAAATTTTTTGAGGTGTAATTTTTTTAATCGTTTAAGATGGATCTAAGCACATATGAAGAGATACATAAATCTAAATTTCTCTTTTTATCTTTCTATATATCAATTTTTAAATTAGGTGTACATATCAAATCTCTCTCTTTCATATATACATATATATATGCTTATTTATGTTTGTATTTGTATTTGATTAAGATATAATATTACTATTATTTGTTATGAGTATTATATATTTTTTTTCAATTAACATGTAAGCATTACCCACATGACAAATGTGACAATAACCATATCATATTGGGGTGTAGAGGCATCTTGCTTACATAATCTTCAACATATAGCAAATAATATTCGATAGATAATATTTAGTAGATCACTTATAATATTTCTTAGATTGCACACCACAAAGCAAGATGTATTAACATATCATAATTTATTTATTAAAACTATATACATACATACATATATATCTTTGATTTTTAAATTTTGAATAGGGTCAACATTGTATATTTTTCATTTACTTAGTGTTTTATAATATTTTTAGAGTGCCACATGTTAGCTATGTAACACCCCCACTTATAATCCCTATTTTAGTAATGTGTAATTAAATATTATGTATGGCCGTGGGACCAAATAACCAAGGGTTAGGTCGCAAGTTGTGGAGTTTGGTGTGACGCTGGTCAACCTCACTACACATGCACTATTCTCAAACCATATGATGTAATGCGTGCAACGTTATTTTGATGAAGAATGAATAAATAATAAGATCTGTGTGGACGTAGCCTAGGGGGGTGAACCATGGTAAAATAATGTGTTGCAATGTGTCTGAATGCTTTTTGTTGTTTTTGCAATTATAAATGAATGGTCAGATGAGTGCATCTATTAGATTTATTTACAATGCACACTAGTATAATGAATTTTGTTGAATGAATAAAGTGATGGATCTGATGAATGTTATGGTAGAATACATGTTAAAGTAGAACAATAGTAAAAATAACATCTCCAATCCCTTCCATGACTCCAGACATCTGCGTCCTGCAGTGACCCATAAACCATCTCACGTAAGATTGCTTTGTGCACTCTGTGCATGGTGTAGCCTTTTGGTTTACCAGAAGGTTTGATGGTTAAAAGGTTTTTTTTAGAGAACTAAGGTAGAACCCGGGTCATTCCATATATCCAACAATGGTTCTGTTGTGGGATGGAACTTAGAAGGATATCCTGGAAGGGGTTTGGTGAAGAATATGCAATGGTATAAAGGGATGTTCATGCCATGGAATCCTACGAAACAAGAGATTGAAATATAGTTAGAGACAAAGCAATTTGATTTTGTGCAGAAAGATAATAAGGGTTCCAGGTACACACCACACTAGTATCTGCAAAGGTATGTGTTTATTGATTTGCATGAAGCATATTTCAGTTATTTTGCAGAATTATTATGGGAGTGGATATTGAGGTTGAAATATACCCATCCGAATAATCATATCAGGCCAGCAGAGTGGACTGCTAAAAATATTGCGTGATTGGAAAGGGTTAATAATAAATTCACGCATGTAGTGGATTTATGGTTAGACAATATTACTATAGGATTTATCATTGAGTTTGCAGTAGATACAACAAAGTAATATACTACCACAGAGCATGATTTCTTCAAGGGACCCATAGGGAGGTACATCAAGTCACTTTACACATCAATCAAGATCTTGTTACATGATAAAGGCATGATGACCATGGAATCAGACAACTAGATCACTCTACGTGCATGGGGGAGTTGGAGGAAGCACTAAAGAAGATATGAGATAAGGAGAAGGATATAGAGAGTATCCAAAAGAAGGAAGAAATGTACCCCATCGTGATGGATGATGAACAAACCAGGGAAATAATAAGGAAAGTAGGTGTGAGGCACAATGGATGACCCTACCAGTATAAGATGAATATTAATAAGAGGGCAATATCTGAGCGAGAGGGATTGGATAGTGATGAGGAAGAGATAGAGGATATCCATGCCATGAGGAATATTGAGGATATATTGCGTGCCATATATGAGAGGAAAACCATAAGTCATGGGTCCAACATAGAAGAAGTCTCTCCATTCTAGATCCAAATTAGTGTGGAACCCACAACCCCATGTATGACTAAGACATCCGTAGAAGAAAAACCAATTAACCAACAAGTGATTAGTGGAAGAACATTTTTTTTAGAATGTGGGTCCAGTAGTAGAAGTGCAAGTTCAACAAGTAGCATTCAAGTATCTACACCATGTAGAGGTGGTAATTTAGAAAATTTCACAATGGCAGGACAAGATCCAACTATTAGGTTACCAGAGTTTCGAGGGGACGGGTTAGATTACCCAGAAAAACATTTGTTCATCTGTGAGAAGATATGGGAAGCAAAAAAGATTACAGATGAATATACAAAGTTTGCACAGTTGGAAATCACATTCAAAGACTATGCATTAGAATGGTACATGGGTCTCGCAACAAATAATCCAACGGGAATGCCTACAACTATAGTAGAGGTGAAGAGGCAGTTAATAAATGAATTTCAGAAGCCAAGCTCAGAAGACCAGTTTATGAATGAAATGATAGAGATTAAGTAGAAGCCAGGAGAATCAATCTGGGAGGTTGATTAGAAGCTCAAGAGGCTAAAAGGTATGTTACAGTACTCTATTACTGATACACACCATAGACATTTGTTTTTTATTTCTATGTTTCCACACTTTAAGTATCCTTTGAGACAACTATTAGCACTAGAAGTCACCTCTAGATTGCAACAAAGGTAAGCCCAGTACCCATCAATTTTATGTCACAATGAATAAATTTAAGGGGGTCTAATGGACGCAGACTTAGGATAATATAATTTTATCTCAGAAAACTGGGGTGATATGCATAGGCAGATGAGGTCTTGATATAACTCCAATCAGTGAGTTGTATTAAGGGTGAGTAGGGTGAAGAAATTGAGGATAAAAAGTAGAGGTCTGCTATGGACATCCAGTCTTACAACAACATAAGGAGGAAAAGCTTCAAATGCAAGATCCTCTTGAATCCAAAACTTGAGGAAACTGAAAACGCCATAACAATACTGCAATCAAACATACATTACAATACAGTCACAACAACCCGACTGGATCATCGATGCCCGAGTCTTTAGTATCAGAAGCAAAAGAGATGAAAAGAAAGCTGACTATCATTAAACAAAGAAGTCTCAAATGGAAACACATAACCAGAGAACCAGAGGCTTCATTAAAACATTACAAATTAGGAGCGTAGCTCAACCATCGACCATAACAAAATATCTAAACTAAATTTTTATACTCAGAACAACTCGACCCCACCAGGCGAGCATTCTGGTCATTATATTCAAGACTCAACATCTGCATCTTCTTCTGTCAGATTGCACTTGCATTCTTCTGTCAGACGCAAGATCAGATCAATATGGGCTTTGTAGGAGCATCCGTTGACAGGGGAACTTTGGGCTGATAGTTTGCCTCCTACGACCAACTCTTCCATGCTTTCCATTTATGTGGTGAAACAAGGTTTCAACCACCTTCCCCATTTCCATTAACTACTTTCATCGGGATCAGGATGAAATCTGACATCCATGAATGTTCCGGGAGACATTCACGATTCCTTCAAGTCAATCCTAGTGCCTCGAGACAAATTTTTCTCTGTGAATAATACAGGCACCCTCGGTTTCTGGTGAAACTCCTCTCCATTGCTTCATGTGACCTCGGGTCATGACCCGGGGCTTCCCATGTGAAATTTTAGGATTTCGCATTTCAAGAGTCTTCACCCTCCTTGATTCCCAATATCCCGATGCTTGAATATGAAAAATATCCCATCCAGACCGATGGTCAGATCTGATTTGAAATTAACAGCCATGATGCCTGCTCAAAAACCTCTGTCGCCCACTGCTCCATAGGTTCTTACCCTTATTTATGGCCATGCTTCCCATATAACCATGGGCTGTGATCGTGGGCCCAATTCCTGGGCACTTTGTGACTTCGCGTTTCATGAGTCTATGTAGTGCTCCATGCTTTAGCCTTTGAGTCACAAAATCATGATTTCTTAGATCAAGTGCCATACGTCCCTTTGAATTGGATGGCCCAGATGAATATCAACATTTCAGGACTTCGAGATTTTGGCATTTTGGGACTTGGGAAATCTACGCATTCCTCACTTCAATTTTCCCGAAATGACTTTCTCCATGATTTAGATCGAGTGCTACATGTCTTGTTGGATCGGATGGCTCCTGATGACTTTGAATCCTTTACAAATAACTTCAACAACATTCCGAACTCCCGATTCCTGCGCTTATTATTCACCGTCAATCTCTGAGCCTTGACATGAAAATTCCTTCGCCAAACTGAACTTGCTCGCTCCCTTGATTTGAGTCCATATCATACTGCTCTAAGTGTTGTGCTTGTGCTCACTGCTGTGGCCTATGTAAATAAATACTTGGATGACTAATTGAGGGCTTGAGACAATGGAAGGATCAAATGTGTAACACCGTATTTCCCCCAGTTTGTAAAAAATAACTGGACTGGCCAAGAACTATGGCAAACTCATAAATGTGAATATGTGATGTAAATGGACCTTGAGGAAAAGGTCAATAAATGTGAATAACATTATGAATTTTATTGCAGGACTGCTGAGAGGGGATGTGCAGAAAAACAGACCACGATGGCGGTGGAAGGCACCTGGAAAGGTGGCGTTAACTTCCACCGAGAATTAATACCATATTTGGACTCCACTGGCCCGGAGAACCAAAACCGGATCGCTGGCCCTGAATTAAATGTCTCACAGGCTGGTAGGTAGAGGTTTAATGAGGGATGGGAGGTGAACCTCCCATCCGTAGAGCTATCAGGCCTGATCAGTGCGAGGGTAATTGCACCACACACAACCTCGCAAGAGGATAAGGCGTGGGGTAGGAGCGATTGGGGGCAGACGCGAGGGGAGAACTTTGGAATTATGCAGAGTGAGTGATAACAGAGAAGAAGGATTGCAACCTTTTCTCCTGGTCACTGGTGGACAGAGACGCAGTCTCACAGCATCGTGGTCTCAACTCGAGGGTGGCTAGTGGTAAATCCGCTGGGAGTTGCTAAGCCTACGGTTGGGTGGAAATGAGCACCCCTCTCAGCAGTTTCACTCACTTCTGGTGTTATTTCTGATAAGTGTTTTACATATTGCATATTGAAATTCATATGCTGACATATATGCTCATAAACTGTGAAATTGTGAACGATTACATTATAAGAATGTCTGTGCAGTGTTTTGATAAGAAATGGTAGATATATGCTTATAACAGAAAAACCACGTATGGCTTATGTTGATAAATGAATTTAATTATGCATAAGTTGAACCAAGTCAGAATTCCAGTCTATTCTTGAGAATTTGTTTCTCCTTATCTGTCTCCAGGAATGCCCCAGAATAGATCTCGTCACAGAGATTCCCTCCTTGGAAAGGTTTACCAAGAACCTGGAAAAAGGACTTGAATGTGCAAGTCTTAACAACCCTGTGCGAGGAGGAATGACCCTCTTAAAATCCTGAAGTAGTAGTGTAGGGATAAGTATCGATCAATGGACGAGATCCCGTCG
>JZKD02S1737679.1:634811-657311 GCA_000966675.3 Picea glauca | reverse complement strand
GGGTGTTGTATATGCATGTGCATTTTCCTTCATGTCCAAATACCTTTATCAATCTTGCGGTCCAAAACCCATGACTAGGGTTGACATCAATGACAACAACCAATCTTCCAACATGTCTGCCTCTGGAAGCCACAGTTGAAACAATGGAGTCACCAAGTGTAGGTTGCAATATTCAATGGTTCTGATATCTGATGCAATTTCAGAATCAAAGGCTCGTTGTCGTTCTATTCAAGGGAAAATCTTCAATTCATCCCCGACAATGATGCCAAAAATGTTAGCACTAGAAGTCACCTCTAGATTGCGGCAAAGGTAATCCCAATACCCATCAGTTTTATGTCACAATGAATAAATTTAAAGGGGTCTAATGGACACAGACTCAGGATAATATCATTTTAACTCAGAAAACTAGGCTGATATGCACAAGCATATGAGGTCTTGATCTAACTCTAGTTAGTGAGTTGTATTGAGGGTGAGTAGGGTAAAGAAATTGAGGATAAAAAGTAGAGGTATTCTATGGACATTCGGTCTTCCAACAACCTAAGGAGGAAAAGCTTAAAATGAAATATCCTCTTGAATCCAAAACTTTAGGAAACTGAAAACGCAATAACAATACTGCAATCAAACATACTGTTATCACTCCAAGAAACTCCTTAGGGTTGTAGACTAAGGATGCTTGGTAACTTAAAAATGATGTGTAGGTATGCTTGGAACAATGGGATTACTTCAATAATTAATGTGACAGACAAATCATCATACATTCAAATGAAACAATGCTTTCAGAAAACAATGATCAGATCAAGTAATTTCAAAGGAGGGATGAAGAACACTAATCTTGATTGCCAAATACAGTTGGGTGTAGGGCTTAGTACAAGATAGGAAGAAGATCCTCCACTTCAAATCCATGAGCTTAATAAAGAGATAACAGTCTTCATAATCTAAGATAAACTGAAATGAAGTACAAAAAAGGAAACATGGATATTTCTAATATTGAAAATGAAAGGAGACTGCAATTTTATTATATCATAAGAGTCTATACAGTAGCACAAAAAATGTATCCCAGTTTGAACCCCCTTGTCTCTTAGAAAAGCTAGGCATTTATAGCCTTTTATAATAAGTTTTCAGATCCTAAAACAATGGATCTGATATTCTAAAAATAGAAAGTCAAAACTGATTTACAAAAGATAAGGAGAGATCCTCAAGATGAGGTCAATCCATATCTAAGAGTAGTAGATTGCTGATGAAGTGAAGTTTTAGCCTCCCAAGGCTCTTTGGCTTGTTATCCTAAAGATAGAAATCGAGTTGGATGATGTGTCATTTTATCCCTATCATTTTTCCCTTGAAAATGACCAAATCTAGTCAAAAAATTCCCTTTTGACTTTCATCTCCAAGAATGGCCTTCAGATTTTGATTTGATAATTCATAACCATCTTATTGAAGAAGATTTCATACCAATCAAACTCAAAAAATCTTGATCTGGGCAAGAATTCAGTTTTTCTGGCCGTGACAGGCTTTCACCAGCTAATTTACCTGAAAATATGCTCCTTAGCTGGTGAAAGGCAGAGCTTTCACCAACTAACTAGCAAAATTCAAGACGGGTTAGCTGGTGAAAGCGCAGATTTTTTAAAAATCAAATTTCTCAGTCATGGAGAGTCCGTTTTGCATGCTTGAATAGTTGATTGACATCTACAAATCCTAATATTTCCAATGGTTCTTTCAAATCTACATTTGGAGCTCAGGAAGCTAGTCAAATTTTCCATACAATATTAGGCATCATTCTTTCAAAAATGCCAGTGCATTTTTTTTATCGCTAACACATACATTACAATACAATCACAACAACCCGACTGGATCATCCATTCCCGAGTCTTCAGTATTAGAAACAAAAGAGATGAAAATAAAGCTATCTATCATTAAACAAGAATTCTCAAATGGAAACACATAAACAAAGAACCAGAGGCTTCATTAAAACATTACAAATTAGGAGCGTATCTCAACCATCGACCATAATAAAATATCAAAACTAACTATTTATACTCAGAACAACTCGCTCGCACCAGAAGCACGTTTTGGTCATTGCATTCAGGAATCGACGTCTGTATCTTATTCTATCAGGTTGCACTTGCATTCTTCTGTCAGACGCAAGATCAGATCGATATGGGATTTGTAGGAGCATCCGTTGACAGGGGAACTTTGGGCTGACAGTCTGCCTCTTATGACTAACTCTTCCATGATTTCCATTTATGTGGTGAAACAAGGTTTCAACCACCTTCCCCATTTCCATTAACTACTTTCATCGAGATCAAGATGAAATCTGACACCCATGAATGTTCCAGGAGACGTTCACGATTCCTTCAAGTCAATCCTGGTGCCTTGAGACCATGCATATTTTTCTCTGTGAATAATACAGGCACCCTTGGCTTCTGGTGTGACTCCTCTTCATCGCTTCATGTGACCTAGGGTCATGAACTAGGGCTTCCCATGTGAAATTTTGAGATTTCTCATTTCGGAAGTCTTCACCCTCCTTGATTCCCAATATCTCGATGCTCGAATTTGCGAAATAACCCATCCAGACCGACGATCGGATATAATTTGAAATTAATGGCCAGGATTCCTGCTCTAAGCCTCCACCACCTACTGCTCCATAGGCTCTTACCCTTCTTTATGGACCTACTTCGTACATAACCACAGGCTGTGATCATGGGCCCAATTCCTGGGCGCTTCGTGAATTCGCATTTCACGAGTTTATGCAGTGCTCCATGCTTTAGCCTTCAAGTTGCGAAATCACGATTTCTCAAATCAAGTGCCACGTGTCCCTTTGAATCGGACGACTCATATGGATATCGACATTTTGGGACTTCGGGATTTCGACATTTGGGGACTTGGGAAATCTATGCATTCCTCACTTTAATTTTCTCGAAATGACTTTCTCCATGATTTGGATCAGGTGCCACGCGTCCCGTTGGATCGAATGGCTCCTGCGACTTTGGATTTTGGGAGTACAGATCCTTTAAAAATAACTTCAACAACATTCCTAACTCCCAATTCCTGTGCCTATTATTCATTGTCGATCTTTGAGCCTTGACATGAAAATTCCTTTGCCAAATTGAACTTGCTCACTCGCTTGATTTGAGTCCATATCAGACCACTCTAAGTGTTGTGATTGTGCTCACTACTGTGAACTGTGTAAATAAATACTTGGATGACTAATTGAGGGATTGAGACAGTGAAAGGATCAAATGATGAAGGTAGAGAGAGTGGAGTGATTAGTCCAGAGAAAACAAAAGCTTGGGGCTGAGACTTTTAAAAAAACTACACAAAAAAAAAGGTGGCTCAAACGATTGAGGACAAACACAGAGAAAATTACAAGACGAAAGGGGAAGAACCTAAGGTTTGGTTGGAAAAAAGGAGAAAGGAAAGGGAAAATTATAGACTTAGGTAGAAACTACCAACCCACAAGACTATGACAAGTTTGTGTGATAACAACAACAAAAATTCCAAATTCAAGTTGAGGCTCTACAGGCAGCCTTACAGCTAGAGGAAAACCAATACAAACATACAGATCTAGATGTGGAAGATCTTAAGCAATATCTGAAGAACTTAACATTTCAGTTGAATCATAACAAAGGAACGAAGAAAAGAGAAGATGTTCGGTGTACAATGTGTAGGACAGAAGGCCATCAAAAGAATGAGTGTCTATTATTTTCATAGTATATTGGAGTGGGTATGCCAAAAAATTTAGCTTCAAGAGGACCATGGTGTGATATTTTCAAAACACACGGGAATTATCCCTATCACTGTCCCCTAATGTAGAAGTATCAAACAATATAAAAGAGTTCATTTTGTAAATTTTGAAAGTCAGTTGGACATGAAGACAAGGACTATAGAACCTTGGAGATGATGAAAGAAAGGATTGTAGACATATAAAGGGTGCAGGCTAAACATGTGTTGGCACAAGGGGTAGACCCAGGGTTCAACACTACAACAATGCACCAACAAAACCCTAATTACTGGCCCTTTCAGAAACATCTGCGAAGAAGACGAAGTCTCACTCGAGGTAGAGGTAGGGGTGGTTGCAGGACTCAAATTTCTGCAACCTTAGCTGGGACACAGATCTATGATTGTAACACCTTGACATAACACTTAGCCATTATGATTCATCAATATTCAGTCTTATTTTACAACGCATATAAACCCTAATTATAGATCAACGCAATATTTATACAGATTCAATAGATTCAATAACTAAGCATACCAACATGTATCAGATCTAGCATTCATTCACATTATTCAACACTAATCTACCATATTAGATTCATCTATCATCTAAAATCACACTAAGCATTGAATCACATAAACAAGAAAGCAACCATAAAGCACAAATAATTCACAACATTGGATATGCGTGGTTCACCCCCACCCTAGGGCTATGTCCACCAACTCTTTGTCTTCTTTATTAACTTCTCTCAATCTTCTACATGCATAGATCCACAACACCCTACTCCATATAGGACAAGAGATCTATGCGCGCTCCACTAGATCCTCCTTCCCCAAGTAGATCTAAGAACAAAACCTTACACAACATTTTACAATCACTTGCACTTAGCCTTGCAAGTCTCACATAGTGCGCACAAAGCCAAATCACACAGATCTACTTTTTCACTTAGCAACAATTGCTCACACTGACTAGTCACTTGTAATTCTTACATTGCCTATCATGTATTTATACATTACAAAAAGGGGCCTAAGCATGGGTGAACCCATGGGATGACATCCCCATACCCGTTACATAAGCCCAAAACCCAAAAATCCCTAAAAAGGGGCTGAGATCCTGCGATCTTCGCTTCGCCTTGTGCACCACCTTCGATAGCCTGTTGAAGTCCCAAAAGTAGGTCAAACATGACCAAGGGTTCTCAAAACTTGGTCAAGGGCTAACAACATGTCAAATGATAACCTGTACAATAGCCACAATATAACAATGCGTAGTCGCCACAATATAACAATGCATAGTCTCCACAATATAATAATGTGCAACAGTTTGTAGCACAACCACAATATAATGCACAATAGTTTCAAGGGAAACAACAGTATAATCCTGCACAAAATTACATAACACCACCACAGTACAATAACATGCAGGCACAATATAATCAAGGATCTTAGTGTAATACACTGTGCAGAGATAATTAAGGAAACAAAGAAGGATTCAGAGGAGGAGGTCGTGGAGGAAGAGGCTTTGGAGGAAGTCAAGGACCAATAGTTTTTCATAACTATTAGAAACCAGGGCACTATGAAAGAGACTACCCATAGCCACCTGTGACATGTATGTATTGTTGCGCAACAGACCATGAAACAAAAGAATGTCCAACACTTTCGATAAAAATACAGGATAAGAGGAACCAAACCAATTAGAACATACAATGGATTTCTATGGAGAATAGAGAAGAGGATGGTAATAAGATCAACATAGTTACTAGAGGTGGAGCTAAGAAGGGAGAAGATGCAACAAAGAAGGATCAAGATCAATACCAATGGGTCATGAAGAACACAGCGCCCAAACAGAAGTTTGATGTGCGCAAAGAAAAGGATATATTCAAGGAAGCTAGATAGGATATTTTGAAGGAAAACATTATGTCCACTTCAGGAACAAAGCCAGTAGATGAGGTACCAGTGTATGACATGCCTCCATTATTCAATCATACCAGCAAATCCAACCTTCAAAACAATTAAGTAACTTGAGAAACTTTTTGGGATCCCGTGTAAAGTTGTTGAATGATAGAAACTCTTTACAAATATTTACAAATCTATTAGAAAAGTGTCATTGTGGGGAAAAAGGGGTAAAGACAATGAATCATATCCGAAAGAAGATAAGAACAAGTCAATAATTCAGGATGAAAACATAGGAGATTTCAATACGATGGATATCATACTAGAATTAGGATCTGAAGTCAATGTTCTGCCAAAGAAAACTTGGGAAGCTATGGGAGAACCTCAACTTGGGTATTCACCTATTCAGTTGAAGTTGGAAAATCAACACAGAGTGGTTCTAATTGGTAGGTTGAAGGGGATTCTAGTAGATCTAAATGGTGTGCGCACCATGGTAGAATTCGAAGTCATTAACATAGTGGACAACACTTTTCCATATCCAACATTGTTGGGTCTGGATTGGGATTTTGATAACCAGTCTATTATTAATTTGAAGACAAGAAAGATGATCTTTGAATCAAAGGAGTACATAGTTATTCTATCATTGGATCCCTTAGAAGGAGGCATGCATGTGGAACGTGCGACAGACAATATTCTTACAGAAGATGTAAATCAGTTATACAAAACAACTGCGCACAAATAATATTATATCAACCCAACTGCAGATGGAATGCTTAGTTGGAGGAGTATTAGTTCTTGTGCTTCAAACTATGACATGGGACTGGAAATATGGTAGCAACGACTACATGAATTATATACTAGGAGATGTGACAGAATGATGCTTGCACTGAGATGGGTTGGTATAGAGGTAAGAGAACCTCCTACTTTTTGTGGTTTGAATGACTTAGAAGAATATTTTATGAAGTTTGAGGTAGAGGTTATGGAAAATTAGAGATTACCATCATTATATATTGCATTAAAATATGCACCTGAAATATGGTGGGGTACACATAAGAAGAATATCAATAATTGGTTTCAGTGCAAGAAGTTACTGTGCATAAGATTTGGCACAGAAAAGGAAAACAAAACTTTGACAAAATATCAGGGATTTGGAAAACCTAAATAACATGTATATAAGTGCATGGTTCAATGGAGATTAGTACCACCAGAATAATGGCCATACCATTTTAATCACACACTAGAAGGAATTCCGAAGAAATGGTACACAAAACAGGAACAACATAGAGAAAATGCTAACTGGGAAGAGATATAATAGAATTTTGTAGTTACATTTTCATTTGAGCATGAAAATCCAGAGATATATACAATGATGGAAGTGGTAAAAGACAATATATTTGAAGAGCCATAATTTGAAGTAATTACAACATATAAGAAGCATAATAGATACATAGCGAAACAATTGCTACACTACTATCACATTGCAAAAGAAGAAGACCCAACAGAAGATAACCTGAGCAATGTCCAGATCCCGAGATGTGGAAGGTGAAAGGGAAGTAGAAGGTCGCAACATAGATTCAGAATATTATGTTGCACCATTAAAGATCAAGAAGGTAAACATTGGAACTGCAGAAAACCCAAATATGGCTAGTATTGGAGATTATTGGGATTATTAGACACTAGAAAGGATCACTGAGTTACTGAATGAATAAAATGACTTATTCCCAATGACATTTTCATAGATGAAGGGATTAGCACAAAAGATAGGAGATATGAAGATCCCTTTGAAGCCATAATCCAGACCTATCAGATAGAGACCTTACAGATTGAATTCAATATACAAAGAGAAAGTGAAGGCATAAATTGACAAGATGTTAGAAGCATGTGTCATAGAACCTGTGGAAGAATCATAATGGATCATCCCTATGGTGGTGCATGAAAAGAAGCAAGGAGGGATCGAGATTTGTGTAGATTTGAGAAAATTGAATGATGCTTTCCTACATGATCCTTTTCCTACCCCATTTACACATGAAGTTTTGGAGAATGTAGGGGGCCAAGACGCTTATTCATTAATAGATGGATTTCTAGGTTATCATGAGATTAGGATAACACCAGAATATAGGAATAAGACAACATTTTCTATAGAGTGGGGATCATTTTAGTATACAGTTATGCCATTTGGATTGAAGAATGCACCAACAATTTTTTCAAGAGTAGTAGTAGCAGCCTTTAAGGACTTTATTCCTAAGCTTTTAGAATTTTACTTGGATGATTGGAGAATGTTTAGTCTATTAAAGTACCATGTCGCAGTATTAAGGCTGATGTTAGACATATTCATACAGTGTTAGATATCATGAAATATTAATAAATTTATTTTCATTGCACCTTTTGGGATTTTGTTAGGACATGTAGTGTGTAAACAAGGTATTCCGGTTGATCCTGCTAAAATTGTTGTCATATTTAACTTACCACCACTAAAGTTAGTGTACCAGTTGAAGAGTACATTTGTCCATACAAGATATTACAAAAAGTTTATAAGAGGATGTGCATGGATCATTTCACCAATGGAGAAGTTGTTGAAGAAAGACACTAAGTATCAGTGGAATGATGAATGCCAACAAAGTTTGAATATTTTGAAGGAGAAGATGGTTACTGCACCGATTTTAGTATTTCTAGATTGGGAAAAAGAACTTCATGTGCATGTGGATGCATCTACAATAGAATCAGGAGAAGCATTAACCCAACCAAGAGAAGGTGATATAGATCACCCTATTTCATTTGCAAGAAGAAAGCTATCAAATTTAGAACATAACTACAACTCTGAGAAATAAAAGGATTAGTTTCGGTGTATGCTTTAGAGAAATACACACATTACTTGTTAGGGAAACATTTCAAAATGTTTACAAATAATTCTTCGCTGAGATATTTAGTCAATAAGCCAGTGTTGGGGGGAAGGATATGCAGATGTATACTCTTGTTTCAAGAATTTGATTTTGAACTAGTGGTGAAGCCTGGAATATTGAATGCAGGACCAGATCACTTATCCAGGATAACTAATGGAGAAGAACCCAATAACTTGGAAGATAACTTTCCAGATGCACACTTGTTTTCAATATAGATATATGATGAGGATTTTTCTGACATTATTGAGTTCTTGAGTACATTGTTTGCACCAAGATAATTTACTACTGCACAAAAGAAAAATTTGGTGGTCATGGATGCAGATTATCAGTTGATTGCAGATCATTTATACAAGCTTGGAGAAGATAACATTCTAAGAAGATGTGTGATGGAGCATGAAAGGCCTATCATTTTAGCAGAGACACATGAAGAGATTGTTGGAGGACACTATGCAGGAAAATATACCGCACATAACATATTTTACATAGGATTATGGTGGCCAACAATTCACAAGGATTCAAAGGAATATTTCCAGAAGTGCGATGTTTATCAAAGAGTTGGGAAGCCATCCAGGAGGGATGAGATTCCATCGAGACCTCAGGTTACTTTTCAAGTATTTGATAAGTGGGAAATAGAATTTGTAGGTCCAATAAATCCACCAGCTAGAAGATCAGGAGCCAGATATATTATTACAATGACAAAATACTTGACCAAATGGGCTGAGGCAACACCAATAAAGGATTGCAACACGATTTTTATTTGAACATGTAGTGACAATATTTGGATGTCCATGAATATCGATGAACGCTCAGGGGACTCACTTCATTAAAAATACAATTAAGCTAATGCTTGAAGAGTTTACGATACATCACCAGAAGAGCACTCCTTATCACCCTTAAGCAAATGGGATAGTAGTAGCATTTATCAATATTTTAGAGAATTCCTTGACAAAGATTTATGATGTGAACAAAGATGATTGGGATTTGAAGGTACCAACAATACTTTGGGATTATATAACTACATGCAAGAAGCTAACATGGAATACACCCTTTAGATTGATGTATGGAAAAAAAGTAGTAGTTCCCTTGGATTATTTGATACCATGTCTGTGCATTGTAACAATTACAGATATGACAGAAAGAGGTGCAGTGCAGGAAAGATTGTCTCAACTGATGGAATTAGAAGAGGATATAATCATAGCAGGGTTCCATGAGGAGGTACATAAAGAAAAGGATAAAGCATGCCATGATAGGCATATCAAGAAGAAGAATTTTAAGGAAGGATAAATGGTTCTCCTCTATGACATTAAGTATTTGCAACACCCAGGGAAGCTTAGAATGCATTGGCTAGGGACATATCAAATAAATATGTCACATATGGAGGTGTTGTACAACTGCAAGACTTAGCAGAAAAGGAAGTTCAAGGACTAGTGAATGGTAGTCGATTGAAACTGTATAGGGATAGTCGAACCACTAAACCTCGGTAGTTGCAGCACAACAAGTAGACTTGTACATATTGTAAATAGTAGGAATTAAAAGAAGAAAAACAAAAATAAAAACTAGAAAAAATGAAGAAAAAACCAAAAAGAAGTAGACAGTGCAGAACAGAAAGAAAGTCAAGGTGACTATAAATGAAGATACTATGCATAGAAAAAATAAAAAAGAGAGGATAAACACCACACCCAAGAAAGGAAAACACAACACACAGGGAAAATGGAAAAAGATCAAAAAAAGGAAAACGATGATAAGGAAACCGAAAAAGGATGAAAACATTAATAGACGTAGCTATAAAAAGGGAAAAGATCAGAAAAGTTCAACACTTAGTGATTTTTGAGCAATAGAGAACTTAAGAGAGCAAGTAGATGGTAATTGAGCAATAGAGACAATACGTGCAAAGAAAGCAAGATGGCACCTCCCAAAGTTGGCGGTCTCAGATGATTCGCAAGGGTTACCCGACAGACAGGGAAGAAAAAGGAAAGAAAGAAGAACCAAAAAATATCATGGAGGTGGAGGATGCTACAACATCGAAGGTTGAATCCATCAGTCCAACAAGGGTAGAATAAGAAAAATCAGTCGCATAAGAGATGGAAGTGGATCAGAGCGCAAGACAACAAAAATTGGAAAACCCTAACGGTGAGGCAAACCCTAATTTTGAAAACTCTGTAAGAGTGGAGGAGAATAAAAATAGAGTGAGGGAACCCTAAAATAGGACATCATCATAGAAGAATTCCTAGTCAAAGACATTACAGACCATCAAGAAACAAAGGTTGAAGAAGAAGAAGAATAATCTGAGAAAAAAACTTGCAGAAGAAAACCCATCCGTGTGCCAAAAAAGGAAAACACCAAGAGCACCAAGAAAATAAACCTCAGTGGAGATCATGCTACCTCATGTCCCAGATGCCATAATTGTAGTTTAATACATGATAAGAAAAGTGGAAAAATTAAAGTGTGTAGATCATGATGTAACAAATACAACAAAGTTTCCTGACCTTGTGCAGGAAATATATTTAGAGAACAAGGAGGAGGTAGGACACTCAGGAAATCCAATTTTGGAGCCTGCATAGTGGATTGAAGGATTATATAATTTGGGTATTATGAATTTGCTGGAAATACCGCATTTCAAGCATGGTAAGGATGTGGGAAACAATGTAAAACAATTGCTGACAAGGGTACATGGAGGTATCCTATGGATGGACAGTCTAGTCCATATAGATGTAGACCTCATAGTAAAAATCATAGGGTTTCCAACTAGCGACATAAAACCATAGGATTAATTGGAGAACAAAGAAAGGGACAAGTATATTGCAAAAGAGGTTAAAGCACACTTCGAGACAGACATGGGAAACAGGGGCATAGTGATAAAGGACATCAATGATCCTGCGATGAGGTTTTCCTTGAAGTTTATGGTCTGTAAAATATTAAGGAAGTACAGAAAGGAATAATCCATGGAAGGAGTCATAGCAGTAGCTGCACAATGCACAAAGGGTATAGCATTAAGCTGGGTGCCCTATTTATTGAACCAATTTTTGATAGACTACAAGGATGCACATGATAATGGGACATAATTCCATTACTCTTGGCTATTGATATTGGTAGCATTGGTAGTATGGAAGGAACCCAAATTCACATCCTTTCTGGAAAGAAGAGACGAATTTCGTGCAATGTGGTACACAACCTTATGGCAGGAAAACAACACTAAGAAAAAATAGGCAAACAATGCAGTGTTTGCAATGTTCCAAGAAGATATGCAACAGAAGACAACTAATGTGTGGAGAATCCCAATTGAACTAGTTAAGGAAAATGAAGCAATTAATAACTTTAAGGCTTCAAGACACCACATGTGGATTTAGGTTAGAAGAGATCCAAACAAGAAGTGGCTAGAAATTAGGTACTGCACAATGTGGGAGGAAGTACAATGGATAGTGAAGGACTGACCTGCACAGAGGAAAGTTCCAGTAACACCGAAGAAAGGGACAAAATCTAAGGAACAAGCAGAAGCAAGTCCATCAAGGAAGATAGGAAGTCCAACATACAATACAAGGAAGGATGCAAAGCACAGTCAAACCTCAGGGAGTAGCGCAAAAGTCAAGAAGACAAGGGAGAAAGACAACATGTCAAGGGAAGAATTGAAAGGATATGGAGAGCAAGTAAAGGGAGATAGCTCTCGTAAAAAAGAGGTAAAGGATCAAGAAACATAAAATAATAAAACTAAGACATAGACCTTAACCCCAACCAAGAAGAGTACTGGAACACAGGAGGGAGAAACAAGGAAGAGAATGAAGTACCACAAGAATCCCCCAGTACTCACTATCACATAAGATGACACAGAATTCTACGCCGATAAAGTCCAAGATAGAGGGGAGAATGTAGTACTTGTAGTAGAAGTAAAAAGAGAGGAAATTATGGAGAAGTTAGTAGAAGTGCATGAAATTCTACATAGGTTGTAGATAAGTATAGTGCATCACCCTACAACGTAGCAGAAAGAAAAAGCACAAGAAGCACTAGTGTAGAAAGAACTAGAAGAGATAGTACGAACAATAGTAAAGGGAAGTGACAGGTTTAAGGTCATGCAAGAAATGTTGGAAGTAGATTAGAACACAACGTAGAAACATGTGAAGGACATAGAACATCTAGAGTTGATTCTGGCACACATACCCACAAAGGAGCTATATGGTTTACAAGCGAGTGTGATGCATGAGGTTCAATATAGAGCTAGGGAAGATGCCACTAACTTAGATATCGACATGGAGGTTAAGGAGATATTGCACGTAACTTGTGAGAAAATAAAACTGGAGAAGGAGGAGGAGAAACAACACGTAGAAAAACTAGAGAACAAACTCACAAAAGTATACATCAACATACCAGACTACATGCAGGAACTGGAGGTCACAACAAAAGAAAATATACAAAAGATTATGCAAACAATGGAGAGATATAAGCAGGAGATAATAGAGTTAATAGAAAAAATGACTCCAATCACACTCCGATAAGTGAGGGAATTGAGAGAGTAGGAGACTACTATGCACATAGATAGCATAGCGTAGGAAGTAAAAGAAATTGTGAAATTGTATGACAGGACTACACACATTTGAACCAGCCCGGAAGAAGATGAGAGGATAAAACAATTGGATAAAAGACATGAAAAGGTGACCACAAAAGTACATAATTTAAAACAAAGGAAGAAATAAATGGCCATCTTCGAAAGGATGAAGAGTGCACAAGAAATGAAGAACCTACAAGCAGAACTGAAGGAAGTACAAGGAGAAAAACAAGCAAGGCAGGCATGATTGGATACATTGCAACAAGATTCCGAAAGAATGATAGAAGAACTACAAACATAGAAAGGAAGACTAGCACAAGAACATGCAAAAAATAGGGAAGTGATGAAATAGCACATGACAATGCAGGATGTGGAGATGTTGGTAGAAAAGAGTGTGCAGACAAAGGAGAAAGTGACAGATTTGAAAAAGAAGTTTCATGCATTGGAGGTAGCATTGCAACAAGTGAAATAAGTCTAAGTGGCTCGGGACGAGCCATAGGTTAGTGTCGAGGGCCTATTGGAGCAGGAAATTTTGGGAGTAAGTGCAGGAAGTGATGCATAAAGGACCAAAGGAAACAACATGCACCTGAAAAGAAGGAAGACCAATGTGACAAAGAGAAAAGGAAGCAACGTGTCGAGAAAGAAGGAAGTCAAAGCAAGGATAAAGACCAACCACACAGAAGGAAGTTGGAAAGTGGGCAAGTGGAGTCCATTTAGGGTTAGGTTTTTTGTCAATGTAAGGGTTTTTACCCACATTTTTTAGTATAAATAGAAGATGTATGAGGTAGATTAAGGTATCTTATCTTATCTTTTGGTGTCCTTCTTGAGAAAGAGAAATTACCTTTGAAGAAATCTTTTTAGTCTGAGTCTTTGTATGGTTGAGAGCCATGGAGTTTAGATAGAGTTGATGTTGGGATATAGCTGAGGGTTAGGTTGCAAGTTATTGTAGGAAAATTCCCCAGCAGACAGGTGAATATCCTCTTGGATTCTAGACCCCTACTACCAATATAGAAATATGCTAACATTGGACACTAACTGTTGGCCCTTGACCAAGTTTTAAAGAATACTTGGTCATATTTGACCATTTTTGGGACTGTGACAACTATTCAAAGATGGAGCGCAACGCGAAGCAGAAATTAAGGAAGCAAAACCTATATTTTGGGACCTTTTTAGGGTTTTCGGGTTGATGTAAAGGGAAAGGGATGTCGACCCATGGGTTTACCCATGCTTAGGCCCATCTTGTAATCTATAAATAGATACTTAGGCAATGTAAGTAGAGGGTGGTAGTACATCTATGTGATGTATAGCTAAAGGCTTAGTGCTAGTAACTGGATTTGTGTGATCAGATGTATATTGCAATTTCTCTATGCATGATTGTAAGGATCTTGAAAAGCTAAGTGCAAGTTGTTGTAGTTTTGTGCTGAAGTGCAAGGAAGAAGGATCTAGCGAGTTGTGCAGATATTCTCTCCTATGCAAAGTAAGGGTCATTGAAGCTCTGTGATGTAACCACTTGACCGAGATAAAATAAAGAAGAAGACTTTGTGGACGTATCCCCAGGGTGGGGGTGAACCATGGTAACTTTGTGTATTGTTCTCTTTGCTTCGACCTAATGCATTTATCTCCTTCTTGGATAAGTGCTTGACGTGATTAAATAGATTTAGTTATGCTTTGTGCTTCTGAGATAGGAATGAATGTTAGATCTAATATATAAGATGCTTAGTGTCTGATTTGGTGAATCCAATCTATCTTGATGTATCTAAGTGCTAAGTCTTCTTGAATCTAAGTATATACTGTGATGCTCTGTGCTATCTGCGAAGTGCTGTAAGGGTTGAATATTGATGGATAAACCATGCTAGATAATTACTAAGTACTATAATCACAGATCTGTGTCCCATCTAAGGTTGTAGACATCTGAGTCCTGCAACCACCCTTTCCTCTACCTCGGGTGAGACTTCATCTTCTTCGCAGGTGTTGCTGAAAGCGCCGGTAGTTAGGGTTTGTTGGTGCACTCTTGAGCATGAACCCCGGGTCTGCCTCTATGCCAACAAATGGTTCCGTTGCCGGGACTAGAAACTGTGATTGCTGGGAACTAAAGAAGAAGAAGCTTTGTGAAAAATAAGCTCCGAATTAGATCAGATCTGAATAAGGGAAGATCAGTTTTGAATAAAAGAAGTGAGATCTGAATGCTCTGTGCTCTAAGAAAAGTAAAAGTGGAAATTTCTGAAAGAAAGAGGTCAGATCTGCAGAAAAGAGGTAAGATCTGTAAACTCTGTGCTCTGATAAAGGTAAGAATAGTTAAAAGTTTTAGATCTGAAAAATTTTTGCTCTATATAGGTAAGATAAGTGGAAATGTTTTGTTTCTGAAGCATGAATTTAGGTACGCTTGATAGATTTTGTCCTAGCCTGAAAACTAGGGCATTGTTAGATGGAAGAAAATTTGATAGATCTGATAAGAATAACGATAGATATGTTATACCTATGCATAAAAAGAATGTTTGGACTAACAGATGGATGTAGGATCCTAGAAAGAATTTTTTGTAGGCTAACTACCATGACCCTAGTGCGTAGTACATAAGAGGTTGGGGGTCATTTAAAAGAAAGAGAGGATTGAACCTCTGTTACAGTTGCAGAAAACCGACACATCTAGCTAAGGAGTGCCCTGGTGGAAGAACAAGTTGTCTATGTTGCAAGGATTTGGACCATGAAGTATTGGATTGCCCTAGAATGATTGCCAAGCTTGAAAAAATGAATCTACATGAAGAAAACCTTAAGGCAGATAAAAAAATAGTAGAAACCTAGAAAGAATCAGAGAAGATGTTACTACAGATGAAAGAAACCTTGAATGATCACCAACATATTAGGCTATCAGAGATCTTCAAAGAAAAAGAATGCATTGAAGTAAGAATAGAAGACTTCGACATTGATTGTGTTATGGATGAGGAAACACAGGTGAATTTCATGAAAAAAAGAACTTGGGAAGCTATAGGGAGACCTACTATGACTCCATCCCTAAGTGGAATAAGGTTATTCAGAGGAAAAATGATAAACCTATGTGGAAGGCTCACTCAGATATCTATGAATATCAATGGAATTCCGACAGAGGAAGATTTTGAAATCATCAAATTTATCGAGGACAACGCCCCATTTACTATGTTACTTGGAAATCCTTGGATTGAAAGAGATCATGCTAGAAATAAGGCAGAAGAAAAAGTTTTATAACAACAGAGACAAGAGTTAAAAGACTTAAGGACCAGAAAGATCGCACAGTTAATTGAATAACAAAAGAATAGATTGAAGCCATTTAACACTAGAAATCTAGACTTCAAAGTTATCAGAATGCCAAAGGATTCACAAAAGACTGGAGTCTCCATCGCAGATAAAGAAGAGACATTATCCCTGAACCCTAAGAAAGAACACTAGCAAAACGAAGTGACTATATCCAAGGAAAATAGAAATCAGAACGAGAAAAGAACCATTGAGATGAAGCTCACGGGAAAGAAAGCTATAAAGTTAAGTAAGAAGAAGGCGAAGATGGAAAAAATATAGGAGAGTGCAGATGGAACTTCACAAAAAGAGAAATTGCAAAATTCAAGCTTCGCTAAGATATCAGAACAATGACATGGGTCACTTCGCCATGGAAACGCGACATAACCGTTGGAAGCCAATATGTCCATTCGATTGCCGCTCCGAACTAGTCGAAAAACAATTATGGGTTACCACTAAACCATTGGAAAACACTAGAATGGATAGGGAGTTAATGAAGTCCCGAAGAAAACTTTTTCCAATTAATAAGTTGAAGTTCACAGAATTAGAAATTTTCTACAGTGATCGTCACACCATTGTTATTTATCTTGGTACAGTGCTTAAGACCAGTGTGACTCTGATTATTTTCCTTGAGCGTATATGTCTGACGAGCTCAATGCAACTGAAGAATTTGTAAGAGAGGTACTTGATAGCCTCAGAACCGAATGAGTCATGTTCGAAAGAGGGTTGTCTATGGGTTTACAGGCATCATCGATGAGAGGAACGTAAGCCTCCCCGTCGACTGCTCGAGCAGGAACATCTTGAGTTGACGTAGAAAGAAGAACTAAGCATAAAGATGACACAACCAATGCAAAGTTAGTACCATCCATCCTACCAACTTACATACCCCCTCTGAGTGGTGTGATTAACCGGGACAATGCCCCTTGAGACTTCAAATACACCCTAGTCACTACTTATCTACGAGAAGGAGTACGCACCTACCACACAGATCAAACAAGGTTGCGGCGTTGAAGTTTTGTGACTTCAACATGGGAGACCATAAATATTACAGCATGCTTGCCTTGCACAAGTACTTAACTAGAATGAAGGGCAAGAATTCCAAGATCATCCCTCAACAATGGAGGATGAACCTTATTGCTGCTAGCAAGTTACCATGGAGGATACCTGTGGGTAGACCTCCGCATAACTGTTGATTCGACGCTGATCAATAGGATCACCGAGCTTAGTATGCAGGGCCCTGATCCCCATGATTACTACCTTGGAAATACCGTGGACCACGCTCTTTCATAGAAGATTAAAGAAGCTTATGGCAATGTTGAGAAGGGCATGCAAGGCTACAAGGTAGCCTCTATCGAGAGTGGCATAGTGTGCCTTGCATGCCAACTAATAGCAGGGAAATTGGTATGTAAGAATAGACCAACTCAAGTATCAGGCTTCGTAGTTGACCTCACAAGAAAATGCACAGAGGGACTACAAATGAATTGGGCGAAGTACCTGGTTAACCAGCTAGAGATTGACTGTAGAGAAGCCTAGGGTGAGGGGCATGAATTCCATTTTAGCTGGCTGCTAATACTGATCGCTTTTGTTGCATGGGAGCTACCGGAAGGAATAACCTTCTTGGACCTCAACCCTTTTGATCCCTTAGCCGTGAATTTTAGTACTTTATGGTACTCGAATGATATGAGCAAGCAGTGTCAATCAAATGCCATTTTTCATACATACTATAACCAGCTGAAAGAATCCATAGGGGATGAACCCCGCATAACCCTAAACAATTTACAAAGGTTCTGACCTCTGATAAAGTTCAACGTGGATCACCACTTTATATACCTAACTCCATGCGTTGATGAACACCAGGAACAACTGCAGTCCTATTATAAGCTGACAGAAGAAGACCTGGAAGAAATCACCAAGGAATGGTCGATGAACCTCCTTATCTCAACAGATCTAGCAGATATGTTCGACATTGATAGCCCATAAGCTGTGTAGAATACACTTGGGCCCAGTAAGGTGAAGAAAACTAAGAAGATAAATAAATATGAGGAAATCCAGGACGTCGATAGTAGATCTGTAAGGACGACTTCCACCCCACCTGATCACGGAGGTAATAACAAAGACTTCAAAGAAGTTGAACAAAGGCCAGAGGATGAAGTATAGATCATAAAGAAAAGAAAGTATTCACCTCTAGAATCTTCTTCCAAGAAGAAGTCGAAAACATCTGTAACTAAACTGACGACCACACTCACCCCATACGACTTCATCTTTCTCCTCGCGACTATGAATGAAGCTATTGAAGAGATAACAGAAAAACATGTATCCAAGCAAGAGGCCATGTACAATTGAATTGAAATCAAGCTCCAAGGAGTAAATCAAGCACTTCAATCGAGCCGCGCAACTTCCACTACGCCCCTGCCAGAAGGAACAACAGAAGTAGGAGATGAACCAGTTCAAATCTGCAGGATTGCTAACACAATCGAAGTACACCTTCGGAAAGCAGAAGAAGCAACAACGCAGGCCACCCAGGCCCTAAAGCAAGCACAGGAGGAAATCATAGAGTAGCACTGAGTTGCACAGTAAGAGAAGGAGGCCATCCAAGTGAAATTTGATGAAGACAGAGCAAAAATCCAAAAGGAGAAGGAGAAACTTCTCGCGAAGCAAGTCGGGATCGAAGAAGCTATCAACTGAGCATTTCACTTTGTGACTGGCTTAGAACAGAAGGCCAAAGAACCCTTAGACCGTCAAGTGATGAATCTTGTTGAAGTTATTCAACAACTTTAACAAAGAGTTTTGGACTTAGAGCTTCAGATCATCCCAAGCACCCCACAAGAAGAGCATGACCAACGAGAAATAACTACCCAGAGTACAGTAGAAAGGATTAAATCACTCACTAAAGAATGCAAAGAATTAAGTAGCAGAAGTGTGCAGAACCTAACCAAGAACCTGGAATTGCATAAACTAGAGTCACAGCTCCAGGAGGCGAGCAACATGAAGATAGACTTCAGATGTAGTGGAAGGCCCTATCAACCATAGAGAAAATGAAGCGATCCCATGAGCAACGCATCGCACAGCAACAGATCCACATGATCCAGAGAAAGGTAATGGAAGTAACTCAACAACTTAAAAATTTGCAGGATAAGGCATGTCAACTATTCTTAGAGATTGAGAACCAAGGAACAGAGCTGGAACAGATTGTGACTATAGCAGAACAACGCCTAGAGGAACCAGTCAATAACACAGTCATCCAGGAGTTTACCGAGCAGGAGGAAGCCACAAAGCAGGAGGTCGAAGCGGCTCGAGCCAAACTTGAGGAGTTTAAAGCAGAATTGGTCAGACCTTAGTGACTCAGGATGAGTCACAGGTGAGTGTTGGGGGCCTATTGGCCCTTGACCAAGTTTTGAATAATACTTGGTCATATTTGACTATTTTTGGGACAGCGACAGCTAGTCAAAGATGGAGCACAACACGAAGAAAAAATTAGGGAAGAAAAACCTATTTTTTGGGACCTTTTTAGGGTTTCTGGGTTGATGTAAAGGGAAAGGGATGTCGGCCCATGGGTTTACCTATAATTAGGCCCATTTTGTAATATATAAATAGATACTTAGGCAATGTAAGTAGAGGTTGGTAGTACATCTATGTGATGTATAGCTAAAGGCTTAGTGCTAGTAACTGGATCTGTGTGATCGGATGTATATTGCAAGTGCTCTGTGCATGATTGTAAGGAGCTTGAAAAGCTAAGTGCAAGTTGTTGTAGTTTTGTGCTGAAGTGCAAGGAAGAAGGATATAGTGAGTTGCGCATATCTTATGTCCTGTGCGAAGTAAGGGTCATTGAAGCTCTGTGCTATAACTGCTTGATCGATATAAAATAAATAAGAAGACTTTATGGACGTAGCCCCAGGGTGGGGGTGAACCATGGTAACTTTGTGTATTGTGCTCTGTTCTTCGACCTAATGCGTTTATCTCCTTCTTGGCAAAGTGTTGTAGGAAAATCTCCCTGCAGACAGGTAGATTGCCTCAAAGATCTAGACCCTACTCTAAGACATAAAGTGCTTAACGTGGACACTGACTTCCTTTCGAATCCATACAAACTAGCACATGACAAGGAAGGAGAACAACAATACCTTTTTATCGATGTTTGTCCCTGCACGCTCCAAATCGAGCTCCTAACTCTCGCTCCTCGCTGAGTCCTATAGACAAATAAAGTATGACTGCTTCCTACTCTATTGATGTTAGCTTGAAAACAGATCTATTTATCAATGATAGGTTCATGTGAGATCAGACAAAAACTAGAAAGAAACAAGCCAAGCATGTCATATTGATGAGAATAACGACAACAATACTTACAATCGTAGATGCAAATGTGACGGCTTCGTCAAGTCCCCTTTGTCTAACCCTTGCTTGATAGATCCACAACCTGAATGATAACAGCTTCACTGATCACTTCTCCTTTGACTGTCTGTGTGTTCCCTATGAGATCATAGGTTTGATGCTAGCAATTCTTCTCCTTTTCACCATCATAGTGCTTTCTTATATAGGTTAAGAGGAGCTTAACCTCTTGAGTTATCTTTAGAACAAGTTGAGGAACTTCCTCCTTAGATAAGGGATCTTCTGATGAAACCAAGAATTTGAGTGCAACTACCTTCTAAACTTGAAGGATCCTCCCCTTATTCTCCTCAACGAGCCAACTACTGCCTCAGATTAGGCAACGCTCCCTCAAAAGGGGCATCAGAGCATTGTAGTGCTCCATAGGAACCTTGAGGGAAGCACCAATGCTCAAAGGGTGGATAACGCTCCTTCAGAGGGGAAAAAAAGTGTTATAATGCTCCCTAAGGCCTTATAGGGGAGTGCCAACACTCCTAAGGCCGATGTAGGGGAACGCTCACCCTCAAAACCTTTGTTTAAGAGCTCTTCTTAGGTGATAAGAGTTCTTTGACTTCAGTTAACTAGTTCCCCTTCTCCAAATCAAGTATATGAGATGTTTTAAGTGCCTCCTTAGTGTCTTCATTATGACAGTATGCTTGAAGAACATTTGTGACACTTGTGAACAACTTGCGACACTTGTGAACAACTTGCGACACTTGCGAAAGTTGTAAGGAAGATGCGACACTTACAACAATTGAGAGGAACATGCGACACTTATCCATTTGAGTAATTTTGACGTGTAACAGATTTCCCCCCAAAGTATAAAGTTAGAAGATGCGAATTGATAACTGAAATTCTTTGTAGATGTTCAAGCAAGGGTATAGACTCAGAGAACCTGACGGAAGCTGCACACAAACATCCAACAAATATCATGACATATTTCAAAACCCAAGGCAGGCATACCTATGCTTGGGTGATCAAGACTTGCAAGATATGGCCACCATAAAATACACTGCGGATCCAGAATTGTATTGATAAGAAGGTATAGCCAGCGGAGATACAATGTAGATCTATACTCTGATGACTTGGACTAATCGTATCCATGAAGAATACATAATGGATCTACGAGATGACAAGACATATCCACGACCAATACAAAGTGGATCTATGTAATAGTGTATGTGTCATTTGTCCAATAGAAACTCCTTCGCAACCTGGGCAAAGCATATATCAAAGTGGTCACTCAACCCAGGGTCTTCTCACCAATCCCGATATGGTACAAATCTAACCATGTGAATAGATGTCCTGATGTCGAACATGGCAGAAACCACTTGATTACCGGCCAATGGTGTGAACTGTTAACAAGTGCGAGGGAGATCACCATTAATGTCAATGATTCCCAAGGTACCCTAGTACATTCCAACGAATGTGAATAGATGAGCTGAGGTTGAAAATCCATGGAATCATTCGATCAGAGTTCAATGATGTAAACCTACTGTCGAATGTGAGGAGGCCTGCCATTGAGGCATGTAGGTCCCAAAGTACCAACTGGTTTCTAAGTCTGATTCCTGGATAATGTATTGAAGTTGACTGGAATAGACTCGTCGAGGGAGGGCCTTGATGTATCCCCCATCAACGACACGAAATGAATATAGAGATGTGATTGGTAGACCAAAAGAACATGGACTGACACAGGTTTTGAGGAAAGATATTTGGGATGTCTGACTCTAGAGGCGGATACTTCCCTTGAACACTGAGGCACAACAACAGAAACATGACATGGACCAAAACTTGATGATGCAGTGGATACTGTGACTTGCGTCGGGTGACCCAAAG
>JZKD02S1737679.1:614195-633857 GCA_000966675.3 Picea glauca | reverse complement strand
GAGCTTGACACAGGAAAAGAACTATGCTCAAGGTTCCAGGTTTGATCCCCAGATTGCTGTTTGATTTTTTAACGAGCTTTCTACAGAGATGAAAACTATGCTCAAGGCCTCTGTTTCATTTTTTAACGAGCTTTCCACAGAGAAGAGAAACTATGCTCGTGGTTGCTTCTTGATCATGGCTTCCAAGAGGATAACACTCTAGAAGGATACCATGTCAAGGGACAAAACTCGGTCATGGCTTCCAAGAGATCTTTGTCGGATGGAAGATAATTACTTTGGAAGGAACACATATCAAGGCTCATGACAGGGGTAAGGAGATCGAGCTCCAATAACCCTATCGAAGAGATCATCATGTCAACTACCGGATCCAAATCGTTGGAAGTTGAAAGCATGGGAGATGATGAAAAATAAACACCAGGAGGGGAGATATATGGTATATCTACCCGAATTTCTTCACGAGGGGGAATAAAAGAGGATTGGTGATGGTTATCATTCCGTGGTAACTTGTCAATGCTCAACATTTCTGGAATAGATTCATCCGAAGGAAAAAATTGGGAAATGTAATCAACAACGGACGACAGGGAAACCAACCAAGAGGGCACTGAGTATGCATCCGATGTCAATAAATGTGGATTATCCAAAGAGGGAGAGGCATATTGAATAGCTATGTATGTGGCCTCGACTGGGCTAAGTGGCATAGTGTCACTGAGCACATTGAATTCCAGAGGACTAAGTACAACCCAAGGGTCAGATGATTCCAAGGATTGATAAGGCATAGTCGAGATCATATTGACGACGAAAATATGATGCACGGTAGGTGGAAGTGGTGTAGGGAAAGTACCCATGAGGCTATAATATTTCAGTAATCCAACACCAATGCTTTCATACGTAACTGGGTGGTCTCCCAGAAAGGGAATGTTGTTGGTAGCAGGGATGCGAGCGTTGGGTGTACAGAAATCAAGCTGATTGATGGTGACAATTTTGACTTGATGGGGGAATTGTACACATCGAAACACCGACGAGGTGAATGCATTCATAGAATAGAACGAAATTCTTTCGAGTAATAGGTTGTAATCGAGGGGGGCATCGACCACCTCGACATCAACGGTAACAGTTTTGCCGCCCAACTGAACGGTTAATGATTGTAATAATCCGTGAGGATGAAAACCTCGTCCATCAAAAGCGTGTAACATCGTAGCGGATTTGTTAAGGGTAGGCAATTTTAAGCCCTTCCAACAAGCTAAGGACATGACACAAGTAGAGGCTCCCTCATCCAGAATAGTTTGATGGATTTGTTGATTGTGAACAACAACATCGATTTGGAAAGCTAGCTGGTGGGAGAGTCGTGGTTGATGATCATCCAGATTAAACATGAGATTATTTGAAGACTCGGGATCAAAAGCGCCGATAGAGGCTAAGAGCATTCTACGTTGACTAGGACAGTGTTGTAGAACTTCCAAGGCAGACCTAGCACACGGTGCTTGGGCCAAATCTTCTACAATGTTGTAGTTTTGGGAAGCTTGTGAATTAGGATTAAAGGTAGACTTCCAGATGGTGCTCTTAGGAGGGCGTAAGATAGAATCAAATGAAGGTTTCTCAATCTAAAGCGGCCTGGATGGAGGGCTAGCAGATGGAGGAGTAAAAGAGGATGGTAACGGATCCGGGGCAGAACCATTAGCAATCTTCGGTTTATCAGGTTTAATTGGCGTGTCATACGTCGTAACCCCGTTAACCCCGTTGAACATGTTAACCTTGTTGAACATGTAAATGTGGGCACTTGTCAAGGCCTCATCATGGGGTGGGTTGGAACTGCCCCCAACAGTGGGGGTTTGAGCAACCAAAGATTGTTGCTGTGGAAAAGGATGAGTAAGCACAGCGGGTTGTGAATTTCCATTAAAAATCTTGGCCACTTCATCGCGATGTGGGTAGTCTTGGGTGTAGTGATCATCACCACAAATGAGACATGGGAATTTTGGTTTTCATTGTGGTTGTTTTCGGACAGCAGGGGTTTGCGGTTGATTTTTTGGTTGTTCGTTGTTATTGTTTTTCTTTGGTTTGTTTCTCGCTTTCTTCTTGCCCCCAGGTTTTTGTGAAGGGGTTGATTGGACCGCATTCACATCAGAGACCTGAGTTTGAGGGGGGGTAGAAGAGGGTGCAGTCGGGCTGGTAGCAGCTGTCGAAGCGGGCTGCTGAATTGTTCCAGCTGACTGGGTAGCAGATTGGGTTTTGACAGAGCCAATAACTCCATCCGCATGGGAAGCAGACGATGGTTTGGATGGATCATTAGTGGCATAGGTAGCATTTGGTATCAACTCATATAGAGTACCAGATTATGAATAGACTAAGTCTAAGTACTGAGCTTAGGTAATGGCTTCTTCCTCGATGACTACACCACCCATGGCAACATCACAAGCAATTTGGGGTAACAACGATTTAGTGAACCATTCCGCTAACAATTGGTCAGGAATGACCGCTTTGATTAGCCTTTGTCGTCATCTCCATTCATGAATATGATCAGAGATATGTACGGATGTTGTCTGACGAAGGGAGGTTAATAGTTCAGTACCCGTCTCGTATCGAATAGGTAGTTGGAAGTGTGTGAGGAAGGACATGGCGAGGGAGTTGAAATAGTGAAAAGATGCGCGTGGTATTTCAATATACCATTTCACTGCGGAACCCGTAAGTGTTCGTTGGAAAAGACGCAAACGAATAGAATCATCCATGAGGGATTTGGATGAACACCACAAATGGAAAGTCATCACGTGGTTGTTTGGGTCTTCTCCAAACTTTCGTCGAATTTTGGGATATCAGAAGGAAGTTAAGCTGGAATAGTTGGCCAAACCGGAGAATGATAAATAAGATCATTCGTTAACCGAGACAAGTCTGGAAGGTCCAGGGTAGCAAGAAAAGGTAGTTGTCGGTTAATCTGTGGGTAATGATGGTGTGGCATGGGGACACCAGTGGGGCCAATCACTAGGTTATGTGGATAATTGTAACTAGTGGGCCCTCTTGTATGAGGTTGGTTTTGACCAAGGTACACAGGATTCAAGGTGTTTTGAGGAGCATGTGTGAGCGGAGGATAACCAGATGGTTTTTGCGGGTTATAGGTTGGGTTTGGCATTTGTCCATGAGGAGGTTGTTGCGAAGTGTGAGAATTTTGTCTTGCTGAAAACTGTGGGTTTCATGGAAAAGGAACGTTCCACGGATTGGGTGCGGTGGACACATTTTGTCCATATGGTTGATGGTAGACTCTGGATTGAGGCTGCCCCCCAACATGAGGGTGCCCCCCGAATGGAATTTGTCCTCGGGTGGGAGGATGCCCCCCAGCTTGAGGTAGAGTTCCCGGAATTTGAGAACCAGACGTAAATGAATGACCGGTGCCGCTGAGCAGATTAGGACCACCAAGACTGGTCCCTCCGGGTTGTTGGATAGGTATGGAACTTCCCGGCATAACTTGGGTAGTAGTGGTAGTGGAAGTATTCAGTGCTCTGAACCCAAAAGGGAGTGTAGGTCTTGGTGTTATAGGTGTGCCAATCGCAGCTTGGTTGACCACCGCGTTACCGACAGGAATAGTAGGAATGTGAGGGACCATTGTAGAATGGGCCGTCTGGAGGGGAAGAGTAGACCTTGGGCCAACATACGGCATGTTCGGACCAACGGGTGGTGTGGCCGTAAAAATGGTGGTACCAGTAAAATGGTTTAGGGGTACGGTGTAGGAGATGGGTGCATCGACACCTTCCCCTGTTCCATAAAGATAGCGCACTATGCGCGTTTGTTATAACCCTAAATTGCACCACACATGCTTACCTGGCATCAAGCCAAATCATATCCCTTCCTTGCCAAGGCCATGCTGAACAAACTCTTGAAAAACCTCTTAAATCAAGTAACCCGCGCCCTAACCCATTACTGAGTGCATTGGAATGCTGGCAGGCCTTCTACTGGACACGTTGGAATGCTGGCTGGCCCACTACAACCCGCGTTTACCTAACAAAGCACAAAAACAGGAAAGTTGTCGACAGAACGAAAATATTTGGGTTAGTTAACTAGAACTCCCAGCCATGCATGGCCGAGAGTTCGTCCAAAACCCTAGCTCCTTCTAGCCTATAAAAGAAGGGGTAGGGGTACTATTTGGAGGGGGAAAATCATAGCAAAGAAACTCTGCCCAATTGCCGAATCCATTTTGTCCCAACCCTTTAGCCTTTCCTCAAGCTTCAGGAGAATTCAAGCAAAGCAGTTGGAGGAAAAAAGAGAGGAGGAGCCCATGATCAGGATCAAGGAACGGTGGCCGATCTCTATTATTATTATAAGTTGATTAATCTTGAGATTAATAAAGAATACTTTTCCCATCCCAATGCACGAGTTATATATGTTTTATTGGTTTATGCTTAATCTCTAACCCTCTAGTAGAACAATATCATGCATGCGTAGTGTTTTGTCTTGATTGTAGGATCGTCTTTGGAAGGAGCAGCAAAAGCAAGCGGATAAAGCGCAACAGAGGATCTACACCAAACATCAGTAAAAAGGTTAGTAGGTTCTTTCCATGTTTACATGTGAAAAAGGGTTTTAGGTTTGGGGTAGAAGGTCAAAAGTAATTTCTTAAGGGTCATGATCTGCATGCAAGTTTAAGCCCTAGCTTGTTAGTCCGTAGGGTATAATTTCTCAACAACAACGGTGGACTTCGAACAATGTCTGCGGTCCAAAAAGGGTCATTGGCTAAAGGGTTTTGATGAGACCCAGCCGTGATGTTAGAAGGATTGACGACGATAAATTCACCAGTGGAATTGAGTTGGAGGACACGTCGTTCATATCCCTCCGGAATGCGAAAAGCTTTCGGAGACTCTGAAACAATCCGAAAATTCTCTAAAGGAGTGGGACCTTCTTCCTGGGAAGTTGTAGTTTTTTGAACCTCGCTCTGTTGAGGAGATTCCTCCGTAGAATGAGGGTGTAAAGGGGTGTTTCCTTCCATATTTTCTAGAGGAAGTCCCTGTAGCCTCCGTGAACGGCATGGAGGTTCGATGTTGGCGAAAAAGATCTATGGCCAACTATCGAAAAGAAACAACATACGCTAATAGAAATCTAAGAATCACAACCAAGCAAACATGACCTTCTTTTGATGACTGTACTAGTTGGTGATGAAATCCAATGTCGTGTGATCAAGTCCAGAAGGGGAGGGGATAGGGTGGAACAATTACAATGGAGACCTACTTAACGGACTTACGCCTTGGTGCAAGATTCCATGTAGTAATTGTGGATTTACCCTCCAAGGAGCCCGAGTGAGTTTGACCAATGTATGCTCCAGGTACAGTGAGACTTCCCATCACTGTCACCTTGTGTAAGACCCTAAATATTATGGCCACTAAGGTTACCAATTCACAGTCAGCCCCTGGGTGGGAACAGTCGACAGTCCGATCCGAACGTACGGGCAGGGTATCGATCCCGCAATCAACTGAAAGGCTTCCATGCAGTAATTGTGGATTTACCTTTAAGCGATCCCCATAATACAATCTGACCACCACAATCAGTTAAACCACGAAGGGTTAGTCCCTGTAGCTTACCCGAATGCGACCTCGTGCGTAACCCCTGTGTTAGAGGGGGATCCTAGGCAGACTTATACAATAATTGGATTTGACTCTCCCTAACTCAGGATGCTAATGTTTTTTTTGGAAACTTTGGAGAGTTATGCTCACAGCTTAATCCAAAGTACTAAGCCTAGTCTACTGTTGGTGGAGGATGCTAGAAAAGAAAAATTTCTAGATAATTTTTAATTAGCGTTCATTTTAGAGCTGTTCTTTACTCAAAAGGGGTGCATGGAGGTGAAACAAATGGAATTATGACTCAGTCCCAAAAATGCATCAAAAAATGATAAGCATTAATTTCTTTTTGATGAACATCTATCTAAGGGAGAGAGAGAGTTCTTTTCACTAATAAGCAAAAATAAGGAATGTCCTCAAACAAATTTTCTTCAATCAAATCCTAATGTGATGCTAAAGCTTTTGAGATACTTTCTAATATGCTCAATCAATCATGAAGATGATTTTTATTGTTTGCATATGAATAATGATTAATTCAACACAATGCTCGTCTTTGCTAATTACCTTCTTGGATGAATGAAAATCAGACTAACACAAGCAAGAATCATACAAACAATACACCCTCTCATTGTGATCAAAACAAGAAGCGAAAGAAAAGAAACAATCAAAGAGAAATCAAACTTCACCCAAAAATAAAAATTTGAAGAACAATGATCTTAACTAAAACCAAATGAAAAGATATGTAGACCTTTGATGACCTTCACCAACGTTATTCGTTCAGTCGACAAGGAGAGAAATACAATGCATGGGTTTCAAACTCCAAATGGCAGAAAAACTTGACAACAATAGTGAAGAAGGCTACAAAATCCAAATAGCAAGATGTTTGTTCTTCATGAAAAAGATAGATGTCAAAGCTGGAAAGAAGAAGGATTGAGTCACAAGGTTACCCAGCAAGAGAGACACAGAGGAAAAACCCCGAAAAAACAATTCTGGAAGGTTTATTGGCCAAAGGAGGGCTGGCGCTCTGTTTCCAAATGCAAGGCATGTTGTAGTGCTCTGTGTAAGGCTATTAGGGAGCACTGGCGCTCTATTAACATAGGGACAGGGGTGCCAGGTTCAAAAACTCCCAAAAATTCCAAAAATTCCAAAAATTCCAAAAATTCCAAAAATTGCAATTCAATTTTGACAATTAGGCTGGGTGTGATGGGGTAGGGAGCCAATCAGCTCATGAAACCAATCAAAAGAGGAGTGAACCAGGTCTGAAATGATCAAGGGGTAAAACAAGGTCTATGAGGAGAAATCAAAGCAAAAAGCTTCGATTTGAGGACTCCCCAGTGGAGTCACCAATTTCTGTTGTAGGAAAATCTCCCTGCAGACAGGTAGATTGCCTCAAAGAGCTAGACCCTACTCTAAGACAGAAAGTTCTTAACATGGACACTGAATTCCTTTCGAATCCATACAAACTAGCACATGAGAAGGAAGGAGAACAATAGTACATTTTTATCGATGTTTGTCCCTGCACGCTCCAAATCGAGCTCCGAACTCTCGCTCCTTGTTGAGTCCTGTAGACAAACAAAGTATGACCGCTTCCTACTCTATTGATATTAGCTTGAAAATAGATCTATCTATCAATGATAGGTTCATGTGAGATCAGACACAAACTAGAAAGAAACAGGCCAAGCATTTCATATTGATGAGAATAATGACAAAAGTACTTACAATCGTAGATGCGAATGTGACGGCTTCGTCAAGTCCCCTTTGTCTAACCCTTGCTTGAAAGATCCACAACCTAGATGATAGCAGCTTCACTGATCACTTCTCCTTTGACTGACTGTGTGTTCCCTATGATATCATAGGTTTGATGCTAGCAATTCTTCTCCTTTTCACCATCATAGTGCTTGCTTATATAGGTTAAGAGGAGCTTAACCTCTTGAGTTATCTTTAGAAAAAGTTGAGGAACTTCCTCCTTAGATCAAGGATCTTCTGATGAAACCAAGAATTCGAGTGAAACTACCTTCTAAACTTGAAGGATCCTCCCCTTATTCTCCTCAATGGGCTAACTACTGCCTCAGATTAGGCAGCGCTCCCTCAAAAGGGGCATCAGAGTGTTGTAGCACTCCCTAGGAAGCTTGAGGGAAGCGCCAGCGCTCAAAGGGTGGATAACGCTCCTTTAGAGGGGAAAACAAGCGTTATAACGCTCCCTGAGGCCTTATAGGGGAGTGCCAACACTCCTAAGGCTGATGTAGGGGAACGCTCACCCTCAGAACCTTTGTTTAAGAGCTTTTCTCAGGTGATAAGAGTTCTTTGACTTCAGTTAACCAGTTCCCTTTCTCCAAATCAAGTATATGATATGTTTTAAGTGCCTTCTTAGTGTCGTCGTTATGGCAATATGCTTGAACAACGTTTGCGACACTTGTGAACAACTTGCGACACTTGTGAAAGTTGTAAGGAAGATGCGACACTTACGACAATTGAGAGGAACATGCGACACTTATCCAATTGAGTAATTTTGACGTGTAACACTAAGTGCTTGATGTGATTAAATAGATTTAGTTATGCTTTGTGATTCTGAGATAGGAATGAATGTTAGATATGATATATAAGATGCTTAGTGTCTGATATGGTGAATCCAATCTATCTTGCTGTATATAAGTGCTAAGTCTTCTTGAATCTAAGTATATACTGCAATGCTCTATGCTATCTACGAAGTGATGTAAGGGTTGAATATTGATGGATAAACCATGCTAGATAATTTCTAAGTTCTATAATCACAGTTCTGTGTCCCAGCTAAGGTTGTAGACATTTGAGCCCTGCAACCACCCCTGCCTCTACCTCGGGTGAGACTTCATCTACTTCGCAGGTGTTTCCGAAAGGTCCAGTAGTTAGGGTTTGTTGGTGCACTCTTGAGCATGAACCCTAGGTCTGCCTCTATACCAACACTAACATTCCTTTAATTATAGTTAAACTAGTCAAAAGGAAAAGCAGAAGAAAGTATGAAGTACCTTTTTCTGAAGCTTATCCTCACTTAATCCAGGTTGAACTTGATCTCCAAGCTCCTTAATGATATCTTCAATCCAATAGACAACAAAGACAACACAAAATTCCTATTCTAACAAGATTAGTTTAAACTGAATTTATCAATAATAGACAAGTACATGCAACCATACACAAACTTGAAGGAAATATGCCAAGAATATATTAATGAGAACATTACAAGACACTTACAATCTGTAGATTCAGTTGCAACAAACTCTCCAAGTCCTCCTTTTCCAACCCCTTGCTCGAAATATCCACTATCAGAATGAAAATACTTTTTGCTGATTACTCTCCTCCTCTTCACCATGATAATGCCTTTTTTTATATTCTTTGAGAGGCTTAACCACCTTAGTTATATTTGGAATAAGTTGAGGATATAAATTCATCATTTGTGGCATCTCCCTTAGACGCAACCTAAAGCTTGGATTTGAGCCAAACCAACTCAGATAATCTCTAGCTGTCTTTAGATATAAGGGAGATTTCTTCCCATGATTCTCTCAACTAATCGATTCCCCCTCTAAACTGAAAACAAAGCACTGCAACACTCCCTGCTAGATGGACAGGGAGTGCTAGCACTCTCTACATATGAGTAGGGTAAAGCTAATATTCCAAAAGTTCGTTAAGATGACCATTTCTCAAGGCAAAAATTTTTGCTTAGTTTGTCAAATGATGTGGTTTCCCCTTCCAACATGTTCTAGAGGATGCATCAAGTGTTTCCATGGTGTCATTCACAATGTGACATCTGCAGAATGAAAATGCGGCATTTAGGACACTTGTGACAAAAGTGTGACACTAGCGACACTTGTGACAATGAGAATGTGACATTGTCGAAGTGAGGAATTTTGACGTGTAACAGATCACCCCCTAAAGTGTGAAGTCAGAAGACAAAAGATGATGAATGAAACTCTTTGTAGATTTTCGAAGCAAGGGTATGGAGTCGAAGAAATTGGTAGAAGCTACAAAAAGCCATCAAACAAATGTTATCATGTGTTTCAAACCCAAGGAATGCATACCTATGCTTGAGTAACAAAGAACTTAAGGTATGCCCACCAATAAATACACTGCGGATCCATGATGACACTGACTAAAGGTATAACCACCAAAGATACAATGTGGAGCTATACCTCCATGACATGAACTAATTGTAGCCATGAGAAATACACAATGGAGCCATGAGATGATAAAACATAGCCATGGACCAATATAACGTGGATCTATGTGAATATATATATATATATATATATATCAACATGCTCAAATGATCTCCTTCACATCCTAGAGAAAGCAAATAACATAGTGAATGCTCAACATAGGGTCTTTGTACAATCTCAATGTGGTACAAATCTATCCATGTGAATAGATATTTTGATGTCGAACATGGTAGAAACCACTTGATTACCGGTCAAGGTAAACTGTTAACAAGTGCTGGGGAAATCACCAATGATGTCAATGACTCCCAAGGTACCCTAGTACAATCCAATGAATGTGAATAAATGAGTTGAATTCAAACATTTGTGGAATCATCCGATCAGAGGTCAATGATGTAAACCTACTATTGGAGGAGAGGAGGCATGCCATTGAGGCATGCAGGTCCCAAGGTACTAACTGGTTTTTAAGTCTAATTCCCAGATGATGTGTTGAAGTCGAAAGGAAAAGACTCGTCGAAGGAGGACCTTGATGTATCCTCCATCATCGACACAAAATTGACATAGGAAAGAGATGTAATAGGGTGAATTGAATGAGTATGGACTGACACATGTATTGAAAGTTTAAATTTGTGATGGTTTAATCTCGAAGAGGATACTTCCCTTGAACACTGAGGCAACATAAATGTAACGTGGACCAAAACATAATGCAACGAATGCCGTGACATTCGTCAGATCACCCAAAGGAGTGGAAAGACTCATAGGATTGGTTTAGTGCAAAGGTTTAGTAGATTATCCAAGTGTTCAAAATGCAGGTGAAAACAAGTGCCATGTTCAAGGGCGACTGCAAGAGTTACTTGTAACAATTCTAAAAGACAACTTGACTTAATTCCTTCGATTCCTCCCCCATCCTGATAGACGAGTACCTCTTTTTATTTTTACGAGCTTGAGGAGGATAAAACATGCTCGATATAACTCACCTTCGTTAAGTCCCTCTTCCTTTGTTTAACAAACTGGAAGATTTAAGGGTTTGGTCCCATATGGGCCCTTCAATGTGTGATTTTAGCGATTCTAGAGAAGAAAAACTCGGTGATTTTTCATGTTTAGAAAGACTAAAAATAACTTAAAGGAGACTCCAAGGTTGTCCTTTTTTGTAATTTTAGTCTCCGAAGTCGAAAAAAGAGATAAAATTATTCTTGGTAGATTCCTTTTAATACCTTTTAATGAGCGTGAAAGGAAGCAACATTACTCAACGATATTTTCATATTTAGAGAGTCTGAAAATATCTTAAAGATGACTCTAGGGGGTTCCTTTTTCGTGTAACCTTTACGAGTCTGAAAAAGTGATAAAAGTCTACTCAGTTACATTCTCATGTTTTTTCAAGTGCGAGAAAGAACAAAGATTATGCTTGTTAGTGTAACAAGGTTGTCGAAAAGATGCTGCTTAAAAACCTGTAAATATAGATAGTTCAGAGCCTAAAGAATTAGTAACTCCTCAAAAAAGATTAAAAACCCCCAAAAAACTTTATATTAGTGAGAAATAGAAAAAATCAAACCTATAAAATAGTGAAATAGGTTAAGAATTTCATTTACCAATTGATTTTTTCCAAATTCTACCATATTTGGAATTTCCCTCTTTGGGAGGCAATTTTCGAGCTGTGAGTATGAGAGTTGTGGTCAACCATTCTCAGTTCCATCTGAACTAGGTTGGTCATCATGCCTTTCCAATCATTTTTTAGAGGATGTATCAAGTGTTTCCATGGTGTCATTCATAATGTGACATATGCAGAACAAAAATGAAACATTTACAACACTTGTGACAAAAGTGCGACACTTGCAACAATGAGAATGTGACATTGTCGAAGTGAGAAAATTTGATGTGTAACACAAATTGTGGAGATTGGTGTGATGCTGGTCAACCTCACTACACATGCACTATTATCAAACCATATTATGTAATGCACACATCACTATTTTGATGAAGAATGGATAAATCATAAGATCTTTGTGGATGTAGCTTAGGGGGGGTGAACCATGGTAAAATCATGTGTTGCCATTGGCACAAGGGCATACCCAGGGTTCAACACTACAAAAGCACACCAACAAAGCCCTAAATACTGGCCCTTTTAGAAACACCTATGAAGCATATGAAGTCTCACCTGAGGTAGAGGCCGGGGTGGTTGCAAGACTCAGGTGTCTGCAACCTTAGCTGGGACACAAATTTGTGATTATAATACTTAATACAACTCTTAGTACCATCGGTTACTTAATATGTAATCACTATTCACTTCATTGGTACAACAGAGCTTCATAGTATTCACGCTAATCTACAGTATTCAAGCACTTAGCATATATAAATGGATCAGAATGAGCATATAAAGCACTAAGCATGACTGTCTAGATCAGATCTAACATTCTCACATATAATAAGCACAAAGCATAAATAGATCTACCTACACATATCAGAGCACTTAGCATATAACATATGAACACTTCAAGACAAAGCACAAAGCACATAACACAGTGTTTACATGGTTCACCCCCACCAACTCTTCTTCTTTATTGTCTTTAGTCAATCGGTTACAAGTACAAAGCCATCAAAACCCTTACTCCACACATGACAGAAGATCTGCGCAGCTCGCTAGATCCTCATTCCTTGCGCTACAACACTAAGCTCTCTACAATCCGCTACAAGGATACACACTTAGCTCTGCAAGTCTCTTACAATCATGCACAAAGAGCTTACAGACTCTACTCGAACTTAACATACATTCACATCACATAGATGCATTATTATCCTCTTCTTTTATTGCCTATCCTTCTATTTATACATACAAAATAGGCCTAAACATGGCTAAACCCATGCACCGACATCCCATTCCCGTTACATATTCCCAAAAACCCAAAAAGGGGCCCAAAAGGGGGCCGATATCTCATGATCTCCGCTTCGCCTTGCACTCCTCCTTCGACAGGCTGTCAAAGTCTCAAAATAGGTCAACATGACCAAGAAACTCCCAAAACTTGGTCAGGGGCCAACATGCCCCCAACACTTAGCTGTGACTCATCCCGAGTCACTCTGGTTTGATCAGTTCGGCTTCGAATGCCTCGAGCTTGGCTCGAGTTGCTTCGAATTACTACTTTGTTGTGGCCTCTTGTTCAGTGAACTCCTGGATTACTGCATCATTCACTGGCCCCTTATAGGTGCGGTTCCGCTGCAGTAACAACCTGTTCTAGCTTAGCTCCTTGGTTCTCAACCTTTGTAAACAACTGGCATGCCTTATATTGCATAGGTTGAAGCCATTGAGTGAATTCCATCACTTTTATTTGAAGCATATGGACCTACTGCTGAGCTGTGCATTGTTCATGAGACCTCTTCATTCGTTCTCCAATAGACAGGGCCTTCAACTACGCTTGTAGTGTATCTGCGTGCTTCTTTGCTTCCTGGAGCTATGACTCCACTGTCTCTAACTCTGGGTTCTCAGTGAGGTTCTCGTATGCCTGGGAGCTTTAGTTACTCATCTGCTTGCACTCCAAGTTAAGAGATTTTAATCTGTCAACTGTGCTACGGGCTGTTGCTTCTCACTAGTCCCTTACGTCTTGAGGGGTCTCGGGCATAGTGCGGAGCTCCAAGTCTGCTATGCGCTGTTGGAGCTGCTGGATTACTTCTTCCAGTTGCGCCACCTACTGTGGAACCCTCTCTTCGACCTTTAATTCGATGACTGTCATAGAGTGAAGTGCTATGTGAACCATTTCCATAACTTTGAGTTGCTCGCTGAGCAACTATTCGTTGTTTTGCTGTAATTGTACTTTTTCTTCATCCCACTTCACTTGTAGAGCAAGATTTTCCCGTTCTGCAGCACTATGTTGCTCCTCAAGGTCTTTCTATACTTGCACTAAATCCTGGTTAGCTTGTGCTGTCTCTTCTTGAGCTCGTTGAAGGAGAGATTCGACTGTATCAACAATGCGGTGTAGTTGAGCTGGCTCCTCACCTAGTTTTGATGTTCCTGCTGATAAAGGCATAGTGGAAACTGCGTGGCTGGACTGTACTGCTTGCTTCACCCCTTGGAGCTCATCCTTAATCTGACTAAACACCTTCTCCTTATTAGCTTCTTGCTTCTCTTCTATCTCCAGCGAAGCATTGTTCAGTGTTGTGACGATGAAGTCAAAGTTGTCTGAGGTGAGGGTGGCCTCAAATTTGGTCCTGGTTGCTTTCATTTTCTTCCTTGAAGAAGGTTTCAGAGGGGAAACCTTTCTTTTCTTTGAGGGGTCCTCCTGGTCTCTAGGTGGTGTAATATTACCTTTCTTCGGTTCAACTTCTGTGCCATCTGTCTCTCCACCATCTCCTCCTTGCTCTGCTGAGATGAAAGCGGTCTTCACGGATGTGCTATCTAAATCATGGACCTCTTTGGTCTTCTTTATCTTGCTAGGTTCGGGTATATCCATCGCAATTGCTGTACTGTCAACATCGAACATTTCTGTAGGGTCCACTGGAACAAGGAGGTATGCCGACCATTCCTTGGTAATCTCTTCCAAGTCATCCTCCGTAAACTTGTAGTATGACTGCAACTATTGTTTATGCTCATCAGCACGTGTTGTGATATAGATGAAATGGTGGTCCGTGCTGAATTTCATCAAGGGCCTGAACCTGTGGAGAGTGTTAGGGGTTATACGAGGTGCATAATGGATGGCCACCTTCAATTGGTTGTAATGAGTGTAGAATATGACATTTGATTACCACTGCTTGTTCATGTCATTCGAGTACCATAGTGTACTAAACTTTGCGGCCAGAGGTTCAAACGACTCGATGTCCAGGAAGGTCGCACCTTCTGCCATCTCCCATGTGATAAAAGTGATCAAGATGAGAAGCCAGCTGAAGTGGAACTCATATCCTTGATCTTGTGCTTCCCTGCAGTCCAATTCTAGCTGGTTTACGAGGTACTTCACCCAATTCATTTGTAGGCCCTCCGCGCACTTTCCTGCGAGGTCGACTACAAATCCAGTCACTTGGGTGGGTCGGTTCTTGTGAAATAACTTCCCTACGATCAATTGATAGGCTAGGCACACTGGGCCGCTCTGGATAGAGGCTACCTTGTCGCCTCACATTCCCTTCTCAACATCTCCGTAGGTATATTTAATCTTCTGCACAAGAGCGCGATCCATGGTTTTCCTAGGATATAAATCCTATGGGTCAGGGCCTTGCATGCTCATCCCGGTGATCCGATTGATCAATGTCGGATCCAATGTGATGCAGTGGTTCAACCACAAGTATTCGCCATGGTAGTAGGAAAACAACAACTTGATGCATGAATTCACTTCTTGGTGCCTCCTGAAGTGAGGAATATTCATGACATTGAGCAGTGTGGACTGCGTGAGGTTCATGGTCCATGACTGGGGTACGATCTTCGAGTTATTTCCCTTGGTTCTGGTTAGATATTTGTGCGGGGCGAGCATGTTGTACACCTTCCTATCACCGAGGTTGAAGTCGCTAAATTTCAATGCTGTGATCTTATCTTGGTCTACGTGCACTGCGCATATCCCCTTCGGGAGGTACGCAGTGACGAATTCATATTCAAAATATCTAGGCACACTGTCTCAGTTTACTGTGCCGCTCAAAGGTGGTAGATAGGCAGGTAGAATTCTTGAAATCAGCTTAGCATTAATAAATCATTCTTGTGCTTAGTTCACCTTTCACGAGATGGTCCAGCTTCGTGAGTAGTGGATGTGGACGCTTGCACTGTTTTTGTGGATGAAGCCTAGATACCTTCAGACATCGACATGGCTTTCTTAGTCATCAAGTCAATAAAAAATTCTTCAACATCTTTCTCTGCAGGGCTCAATGCTTCTGACATACGCACTCAGGGTGAACAATTCACGAGTTCAGGGAGAAATTTAGACACGGTAATGAGATAGAGAGTGAGAGCACAACGATCACTATATAAACTCGGCTTAGTCTGTGGGCTCGAATTCTCAATTAGTAAAAGTGTTCTCGGTGCATGGTGTGATGGGATAAATAGGTAACTTGACAACGGTTCACTTACAATGGGTATGAGCCTCCATTAACTCCTGTTCGATCTGTTATGGTGTGGCCCAACGGTCTAATGACAAACCTTTATTTCTTTTATTTCTGTTCGAATCTAGAGTCAAACGGATATATTGACCCCAATGACTATATTGCTTCGTCATGGCGAAGTGCCATGTGTCACTGTTCTTATATCCCAACGAAGCTCCAATTCTACAATTTTTCTTTCTGCGAGGTCTCCTCCAAAACCTCCCGTAACTTTTCAGTCTTAGCCCTCTTCTTTCTTAACTGTCGAGCCTTTTTTCTAGTGAGCTTCGTCTCGGTAGTTCTTTTTCCATTCTGATTCTTGTCTTCTGTGGTCTTAGTCACTTCTTGCTGTTGAGATTATTCCCTAAGGTTCCTAGCTAATAATTCTTCTTTGTCTGGGATAGGTAATTTAATATTCTGTGGATTCTCTAGTGTTCTCTTAACTTCGACCTCTGGCTTACTATCATTAAACATCTTCAATCTTCTCTCCTGTTCTTCAATCAAGCGTGCGATCCTTCTGGTCATAAAATCTTTTAACCCTTGCTTCTTCTGTTCCAAAACTTCTTCTTCTTCTTTTCGTCTGGCTTGATCTCTATTAATCCAAGGTTTTCCTATTAACATGGTAAATGGGGCGCGGTTCTCAATAAATTGAATAATCTCAAAATCTTCTTCCGTTGAAGTTCCATTGACAGTCATAGGTATCTGAGCGAGCCTCCCACATAGGTTTACCAGTTTCCCTCTGAATAGCCCTATTCCTCCTAGTGAAGGGATCATAGTAGGCCTTCCTATAGCTTCCCAAGTTCTTTTTGTCATGATATTCACTTGTGTTTCCTCATCTAGAACACAGTCAATGTCGAAGTCCCCTATTCTTACTTCAAGGCACTCCTTGTCTTTAAAAATCTCTGATAGTCTAACATGTCAATGGTCATCCAAGGTTTCTTTCATCTATAGTAATACCTTCTCTAATTTTTTCTGGGGTTCTACTATAGCCTTAGTTTCTGGATTTGTCTTAGGGTTTTCTTGTCTTATGTTCATACTTTCAAGCTTAGCAATCATTCTGGGGCAATCCAACACTTCATGGTCTAGAGATTTGAAACAAAGACAACTAGGTATTCCACTAGGGCATTCCTTAGCAAGATGCCCCGGTCTTTTGCAACTGTAACATAGGGTTAATCCTCTCTTTCTTTTAAATGATCCCCAACTTCTCCTATACTGTGCACTAGGATCATAGGAGCTAACCTGCAATAAATTCTTTCTAGGATCTTGCATCCATTTGTTAGTCCAAACATTCTTTCTATGCATTGGTATAACATATCTTTCACTAGTCTCATCATATCTATTCATATCAAACCTTCTTTCATCTATTAATTCCCTAGTTTTCAGGCTAGGACAGATCCTATCAATCATACCTAGATCCATACTCTAGAAACAAAATATTTCTACTTATCTTACTTCTACAGAGCACAAAGCTTCCAGATATAAAACTTTTAACTATTCTTACCTTTATCAGAGCACAAAGCTTACAAATCTTACCTCTTTTAATCATAAATTCTCACTTTTACCTTTCTTAGTGATCAGAATCTGGACCAGGGGTCAAATTTTAGCCCAAAAATGAAAGTGTTCAGAATCGCTTAAAAAAAAACGGGTGCATAGGACTCATTGTCACGGACCCAACGCACTTCAAACGGGGTCAAACGAACATCATATGAGAGATATATCACATTCTGTTCGATTTTCCAAACATGCAAAAAAAATACTAACTGTACAGTCCATACATGCTGATGTGGCAGGTGTACGAACCCACACGTGGCAGGTGATGTAGCATGTTGCTGATGTGTCAGTGATGAGTTGGAAATCACTAATTGTAGTGATGTGGGTGAATTAAATTAAGACACATGGCACATTTTTTGTCAAATTGAGAGGTGCCACGTGGCCCAGACATGGGCTGCCATGTGGCATCGTGTAATGGTTGTTTTGGTAAAACTATAGTGAAGTCCATGGGGATTGAACCCTAGACCTCCCCCCATGGTGCAATGCTTTGGAAAGTCTGAAAAACCAATGCGCCACACAATTTTTTCTTACTACAATACATTGCGCATTATATCTAAATTTATTCTATGGTACGTTTAGTGCGGGGTCCGAGCTGGGGCTTAGCCCCAGCTCTCGATTTCTTTGTGCTACCATATGACCTGACCACTATACATTTTGTGTGAAAGTTTTAAATGGGCTTTAACCCATGTTCCCACCACTTTTCCAACGGACAAGCAACCATGTAACAAAGCCCCTTAACTTGCGCTGGGACGTGGCCATATGACCCCCATGCGCCCAACACCTCCACCTTTGGGGGTCTTAGTTCGCTAACGGTGCGACAATTTGACATGTTTTTTGGGCATGCATGTGTGTGCTGGGTTTAGGCACGGGAAACGTTCAGAAGTCAGGTTACTCACATAGAGGTGCGAATTGGCGAACCAGAGACAACAAGCTTGAAGGAGGAAAAAGGCAGGAGGCCTATCTTCTTCATTGTTTGGCCAAATGAGGTGTCGAAAAAGCCCAGCTAGGGGTTTTTGGATGTTATAAATCCATTGGTATTGTTTTCAAAGCCATTTGGAGACTTATTTTTTAGGTTTTAAACCATTGAAGTTTCAGGGAGCTCTAGGGAGCTTAGGGCCACAATTGAAGGAGGCCATGCTCAGATGAGCCCAAGTCTATTTTCTGTGACTAAAAAGTCATTTTTGACTAATTGTTATGCTTTGAACACATTGGGATAGGTTTCAGAGGCATTTGAGGACTTTTACAAGGGTTTTTTCCACAAGGAATCTCAGGGAAGCTCAAGGCCACATGTAGAAGAGGTCATGCCTGGATGAGCCATGGTCCATTTTCAGAGTTCCATTAGTCATTTTTGGGGTTTTTATGTATTCTAAACCCAATGGTACAATTAGTAAATCCATTGGAGTTGAGCAGCAGCTTGTAAAATAATTTTAGACAAACTAATCCAAGAGAGCCTAGTCCATTCATGGAGGCTCAAGGAGATGTAGCCCAGTTGGGGGTGAACTCCTTTATCATGTGATTTTTGTTGTGAGTTTTGATGGTTGTTATTGGCTGAAACATATGATTTGTTGTTATATTTATTTAAACAACATATTTAACCTTTTAAAATCCTCACACATAAACACATAAAAGGAGCCTAAACTTGACACATAAAACCTCTTTCACAACTAAGACATTGAGCAAGGTCTTGAAGTTTATTTTAATGGAGTAGAGGGTGCTTGCATAGTAAAATAGGTCAGCCCCCTATTTTTAGATCAGGTGGTATCAGAGCATAGTTTTTCTCATGTGATTGCCATTGATAGCTAGAGATTTAGCTATTGGTATTATTGTGCAAGTTTTGTGTTGAAGTTTTATATCTTGCAAAGATGGAGGAAGCTTCAAACGGTAAGAGTTCTCATACATCTTCATTAGCCAAGTTCTTTGACAAAGAGATGTTGGAGGAGTTTCTAACCATGAGAGATGTGGTTCAAGAGCTATGGGAAGATAGAAAGGAGAGCATTGTCCTTCAAGAGAAGTTGATGTCCATGAAGGAGGAGAAGCACCAACTTCTTGAAAAGTTGCATGAGATGGAGACTCAACTCCATGAGGCAAAGGAAAACCTTACCAAGTACATGCATGAACATGAGGTATGTAATGCTAGTTTTTCTTCAAATTCCTCACAAGATGAATGCTTTGGTGTTTTTGAAAATCACACTAGAGGAATAGGGTCCAAGTTATTGTTAAAAATGGGCTATGAAGGTAGAGGGTTAGGCAAGCATGCACAAGGCATTGTTGAGCCTATTGTTGTTGAGGAGAGGCCCAAGTATTGTGGTCTTGGATATGAACAGAAAGATGGAGCATATTCCAAAGTTGAGGAG
>JZKD02S1737679.1:579373-614145 GCA_000966675.3 Picea glauca | reverse complement strand
ATGGAGCATATTCCAAAGTTGAGGAGACAAGGGAAACAGTTCCAAGAACAACTTTTGTTGCAAGTTCAATCCCTCAAGCATGCAAAGTTTGTGTTCAAGATGAATGCAAATGTATAAAACAAGAGAGTTGTGACAGACATGAGGACAAGAACATTGTTGTTGGTCTTCAAAAGAGAGCTGGTAACTCTTCAAGTTCACCTCCTCAAGAAGGCGATAAAGGTGAATGTTCAAGGTATATTTCTGCCTATAATTTGGTTGCTTTTGATTATGTTAATCATGGTAAATTTTCATGTAGAAATGACAGAAAAAGTCCATGTACATATTGTGGTTTATATAACCATCATGTTTCAATATGTTGGAAAAGATTAACCACATTCAAGAAACTTTCCAAGCAAAGACAACTTGAAAAGAAGATGCAAAATATTTGCACTCACTGCTAGAAGAGGGGTCATCTCATTGACCAATGTTGGACATTGCATCCAACCATTCATTCATAGCACAAGAAGCAGATGGATGAAAATACTGGCAAGAATAGAAGAGGAGATTCCATTATCTATGTGAGTCAATATGATTCACAAGAAGATGATTTTCAGCAGGAAAAGTCACCATTGAATTGGCTTGGTAAGAAATGGTTAGATTTCTTGAACAAGTAAGGCTTGCATTTCTCTGTTTGTAGATGCACTTTTCAGCCTTATGTATCCATTTCTGTTGAAAGTATGACAAGTTGCCAGAAGGACGTAAAAGAGGGGTATGATACTCACTTATTTCAGCCATATAGCTTTTCATTTCAGATCTTATGTACCCACATGTTTTTGGGTTTATGTACGTATGTTTGTACTTGAAGGAGAGTTGAAGAGCTATGCACATGCATGTGATTTTGTATGTGTGAACAATGAACTTTTTGAAAGTTTCATTATGAGCGGATCATGATTGTAACATGGTTGTGTATCATGAATGTCTACTTGTCATTCCAAGTGTTGATATGTTTCAATTGAGTCTCGACTTGTGTCGATGTTGTCTTGACGATTATGTTGTGTCGATCATGTTTTTCGACTTATGTTTAGTCGATGGTGTTTTTTGGCTTGTAAGTCGATTTTGAGTACACTAAGATGTAGGAAACCATTGGTACTATTTTAAAATCCATTTGGAGACTTCTTTTTTATGTTTTACACCATTGAAGTTTTAGGGAGCTCCAGGAAGCTTAGGGCCACCATTGAAGGAGGCCATGCTCAGATGAGCCCAAGTCTATTTTTTGTGACTGAATAGTCATTTTTGACTAATTGTTATGCTCTGAAAACATTGGGATAGGTTTCAGAGGAATTTGAGGAATTTTACAGGTGTTTTTTCCACAAGTAATCTTAGGGAAGCTTAAGGCCACATGTAGAAGAGGTCATGCTCGGATGAGCCATGGTCCATTTTCAGAATTCTATTAGTCATTTTTGGGGTTTTTATGTATTTTGAACCCAATGGTACAGTCAATAAATCCATTGGAGTTGAGAAGAATCTTGTAAAATAATTTTAGACAAACTAATCCTAGATAGCCTAGTTCATTCATGGAGGCTCAAGGAGATGTAACCCAGTTGGGGGTGAACTCCTTTATCATGTGATTTTTGTTGTGAGTTTTGCTGGTTGTTATTTGCTACAACATATGATTTGTTGTTGTATTTATTTAAACAACATATTTAACCTTTTAAAATACTCACACATAAACACATAAAAGGAGCCTAAAGCTGACACATAAAACCTCTTGCACAACTAGGACATTGAGCAAGGTCTTGAAGTTTATTTTAATGGAGTAGAGGGTGCTTGCATAGAAAAACAAGTCAACCCCCTATTTTCATATCAGTTTGAGTGCCAAGAATTCAGATCTTGCTTCTTTCCTTCAGATCTGATCTTCTTTTCTTCAGATCGAGCTTCTTTCTTTCAGATCTGACCTTCTTTCTTTAGCACAGATCTTTATAAGTCAAGTAGAATACTGCGCACTAGGGAATAGATCTACACACAAAGTTTCCAGGTCAACTCTTTGTACAAAGATTCTTCTTTCTTAGTTCCCAACAATCACAGTTTCTGTCTCGAAAACGAAACCATTTGTTGGCATAGGGGCAGACCCAAGGTTCAATGCTACAACAACGCACCAACAAAGCCCTAACTACTGGCCCTTTCGGCAACACCTATGAAGCAGATGAAGTCTCACTCGAGGTAGAGGTAGAAGTTGGTTGCAAGACTTAGGTGTTTGAAACCTTAGATGGGACATAGATCTATGATTATAATACTTAATACAACTCTTAGCACCGTCAGTTCCTTAATATGTAATCACTATTCACTTTGCTGGTACAACATAGCTTTGCAGTATTCATGCTAATATACAATATTCAAGCACTTAGCATATACAAATGGATAAGAATGAGAATATCAAGCACTAAGCATGACTATCTAGATCAGATCTAACATTCTCACATATAATAAGCACAAAGCATAAATAGATCTATCTACACATATCAAAGCACTTAACATATAACATATGAACACATGAAGACAAAGCACAAATCACATAACACAATGTTTATGTGGTTCACCCCCACTCTGGGGCTACACCCACCAACTCTTCTTATTTATTGTCTTCAGTCAATTGGCTACAAGCACAAAGCCATAAAAACCCTTACTCTGCATAGGACAAAAGATCTGCACAGCTCGCTAGATCCTTCTTCCTTGCACTACAACACTAAGCTCTCCACAATCTGCTACAAGGATCTACACTTAGCTCTGCAAGTCTCTTACAGTCATGCACAAAGCACTTACAGACTCTACTCGCACTTAGCATACATTCATATCACATAGATGCACTATTTTCCTCTTCTTTTATTGCCTATCCTTCTATTGGTACATACACAATAGGCCTAAACATGGGTAAACCCATGGGACGACATCCCATTCCCATTACATATTCCCAAAAACCCAAAAAGGGGCCCAAAAGGGGGCTGAGATACCGTGATCTCCGCTTTTCCTTGCGCTCCTCCTTCGATAGGATGTCGAAGTCTCAACATAGGTCAACATGACCAAGAAACTACAAAAACTTGGTCAAGGGCCAACAATTGCAATGTGTCTGAATGTTTTTTTTTGTTTCATCAATTATAAATGAATGGTTAAATTAATGCATCTGTTAGGGTTTATTTACAACGCACACTAGTATAATGAATGTTGTTGAATGAATAAAGTGATGGGTCTGATGAATGTTATGGTAGAATAAATGTTTAAGTAGAAAAATAGTAAAAAGAACATCCCCAATCCCTTCCATGACTGCAAAAATCTACGTACTTTAGTCACATTAAAACATATTGGGTGAGACTACGTTGTGCACTCCGTGCACAGTGTAGTCTTCAGGTTTACTAGAAGGGCCGATGGTGAAAAGGGTTTTGTTGGAGAAATAAGGTAGAACCCGGGTCAACCCATACATCCATCACTTTCTAATTTCCTTTTGAGGGTATGAGAGCCCAATCATTAAACACATGTAAGAGGGGTTGGTGGGAAAATTCACATCCCATAGCTATGAGAGAATGTGGGGATAAGAATAATTAACCTTGGGGAATGCGAGTCAACTCTCATGGGTAAAAGATAAATTCGGGTGGCCATTGTGGGAGGTTTTTACATGCAGTTTTTGAAACAATAAGGGAGTCAAGAGCATTGGAACTTGAGGTCAAACATAGAGGGAGATTTTTTGTGTGATATATTTCCTTTAAATAATGGAGTGTTTTGTTAGTTTTCTTCGGGAAGATAACATATTTGAGTCCCCAACATTAGATATTCCTATCCAACCTTGTTTTGGAGCCTTGGAGGGAAGAGGAAAGGCCTGATGGACTATGTGCAGTGAAGGGGGATACCGATTTATTGGGTTGCATGGGTTCATGGGAAGATATCTAGAGGATTGGGATAGATGATAGAAAACTAGTTGGTTATTGGAGTGAAATGGGTTGTCAGAAATATACCCTCTTTTTTGGAATTGTAGCCCCAACTCTTGGGTGACTTGGTGTTGAGATTTGGAGGAGAAAATATTTGGTTGGGAGGAATGTCTGTCCCCTACAATGAATTTCTCATTTAAAAAAAAATATAAGTGATTTTATTTATGTTTTATCAATTTTATTCATGGGTTTTTATTGATGTGTATAAACTCCAATTTATAAGAAAATATATGTTGTTGTGTATTAATATAAGTTGTTGGATTAATGTTTAAAAAATTATGTAGATGCATTTAGTTTTATTGATATCAGAAAATTTTTTGTGGGTTATGTAGTGGGGTCACTATAGGGTGGTATTAGAGCTCTGGTTATAACACCAAGCTTGTACGAGTCTACTACAATAGGCAAAACTTAAATATGTGTGTAGATTTGGGTAAAAATCTGTTTTTCCCAACCATGTGAATTTGGAGTCTAGGCCATGAACTTGAATTTTTGTAGGTTTTTTTTGTTGTTAAGGGGGTCAATTTGACCACTAGATCATTAAATTTGGCTCAGATGACTGAGCCAGGCATTTTTGTGACAGTCGTGATCCCCAAAAATCATGAAAAATTGACTAAGTGTTGAAATGTTGGAGTCGTTGATACAATGTGTATCTACGAAGAAGGAATATCTTCGCCAATACATCGGGGAGGGAAGAACTTTGGAAATCGTTGAAAAAAGAGAAAAAGTGATTTTCAGTGATGAAAGTGGATTGTTTGTCGAAACATCGATGATAAAAAATGTTTTCTTCTCCGATACATTGGCGAGAAAGGTGTTTTATTCTCTGATACATCAACGAGAAAAGAGAATTATTCACTTAAACATAAGAGGAAAATAAGTTTTTGACTTCCGAAAAAGGAATTGTTTTGGTCAAAAACAAGTTTTCATCGCCGAAATGTCAGAAAAAATATGAGGTTATGTTGTTGATACATCAACGAGAAAAATATTTTCATCCTCGATACACTGGTGAAGGGATGAGTTTTTCATCATCGATACACCAGTGAGAGGATGTTGATTCATTTTCGATATGTCAGAAAGAAGGTGTATTTTTCACCGATACATCGACAATTTTTTTTTTATTTCATCATCGATAAAGGACTCTTATTGACAAGGAAAATACATCCATCGTTGATATATCAGTGGGGAAAAGACATCTCGACGCCGATACATCAACGAAAAATGATTTTTTGATGTCAATATGTCAGCATAAAGGATATGTCTTGATCATCGATAAAGGTGGAAGAGGAAAATAATGGAAATAAGAGAAGTAGAGGAAGAGAGAAAGGAAATAAAAGAAGGAAGAGAGAAAGAGAGAAGAGAAGAAAAAAGGAGGAAAAGGGAAGGAGAAAACTGGTAATTTACAAAAAAATCTAGAGCCCAAAACTTGTTTTGGGAATAAAGGGAGTGTTTCAACTCATTTTTGGATGAAATTTTAGGTGTCTTTCTGGAACGACAAGGGATACAAGAATGCTAGTGAGGGATATCGACTAATTTTTCCTCCATTTTCTGAAAAATGTGAAGTAGTGACTTTTGAAGGTGTGGGTCATGCTCAATACCTAAGGCCTAGATAAAGGTGGAATTATGATATATAGATCAAAAAGCAGGAATGAAGACACCCATTTGGTCTCTTGACAAAATTCAGAGGGAGTTAGTGTGGAGCTACTGAAACAGGTCAAATTACATTATTTCCACTTTCTTAAAAAGGGATTGTTGTGTTGCTTATATGATTAGTATAATGCACACATTAATTATCAATCTAGGATTCGTAATCAACAGAGTTACAAGACACTTGTAAGAGATGTAATTCTAATTTCACGAGTATAGAACTAATCTGGATTATGCATGCTAGAAATAAAGCAAATTATCAAACTAAAACACAATTTGGTTGTCTTTCACAGAGAGGCTATCTACTCCATTGTGGCACATGAAAATATGAGATGGATTTATTTGACAGATCAACTCTTTTATTTGACCCAGAAAGCTAAATATGAAATCATGCTCTGAAAAGGACATCACACATCAATCATCAAGGCATATCATGGGTAGTTCACTAGCCAATATATTGGATATGCTGTGGCTCACAATGATCTATTGTGAACTTCACTAGTTCTTTTCCAAATATGTTTGACTATTGCTGCCAATGTCTATGTCCACTAAGAGAAATAAAATTCATAAAAACAGAAAGATGGCATATGCAAAAACAAAGTAAGTAAATATATTAGGAAATTATATAATCAAAATCCCAAATTGAACTATACTACTAACATCTAAAACAATTAGAGATGATGAATTAAATTGAGAAATCAAAGCTACAACTAGTCTAAAAATTACACTACTGAAATAAAATGCTAACACTAATCTACAAGGATGCCGACCTCTGTTGGGAAGTGGGCCCTTGTCACTTCAACAAACCAACGTTTAGAGTCTTCAGTAAGTCAGTTTTCGATCAACTCATTACTCTTACTCAAATATCAAAACATGAAATTAGATTATACTACCAATTCAATTCACATCCATTCATTAAGAATCAAGACATGGAAATAAATGAAATTCTTCAGTTAAACTCAAACTCAAGATATGTTCTACAATATGCAATGCTGATCTAACATGTTGTGTTATGATATATCCCTATATTTCCACCACCCTTTCCATGACTATTTAAACATTCTTAGCCGTGAAACACAAGGAGGTGAAATCTTCAACATATCAACAAATGTCAAATTTACACACTCTGTTACATATTTTAAGCTTCATCTTCATGAAATGGAGTTTATGAGGATGAAGCAATAACCAAACTGGATTAATATAGTCTTACTATAAATTTAAACATTCAACAATTATCTTAGGCATGATCTGGAGCTAAACTTGGCATACTATGTTTCTTCTACTGGTACATGATCATGACAGGTGAGACACGGTGGATAGTACTGGATCCGAACAACACACAATTGGTTGGTACCGGGCTAAAATGGGATGTGGACATTGGTACCAGATCACAAAAGTGAATGATCTGCAGGTACTAGATCTGAACAAGAGGTGCTCTTCGTACTGGGTTCAGACAGTGAGTGATCTGTGGGTACCGGATCAATGTTTGGGTACCGGATCTCAATAGTCGTCAAATGGTACCAGAATTCATGGTAAGTACTAGATTGTGTAAACTGGCGCATAAGTACTGAATGGATTGGATGACATAGGAGTGTCGGACTTGTCCAAAGGTCAAAGGCTACATATAGCAATTTCAACATTAGCACATGAAATATTTAATCTCCTAGCTTAATAAACCACAAAATGCATGAATTCAAATATAATTTACCTCATGACCTTATAAGTGGTTGGAGATAGTGTTATTTGTCATTTATCCAAGCTTAGGTAGGTCAAAAGGTGTAAATAAGGAGAATAATATGGTAATGGGGATGTCAATTTAGAGGCTCAACATGAATTTTTGAAATATTCAAAGGAGGAAAAGGGACCTTGGATCATCTATCTAGAAAATTTTATTTACTCAACTTTTTATATACTCCTCAATCCAGACAACTTTGTATTGAGGATATTTTTTCCAGTTTTTCTCCATTTGGGAGATAGCCATTTTAGGTAAAAAATTATAAGTCTAGAGGAAATGCAAAAGGAACAAATTGGAAAATTTAGAATGATGTAGAAGTTGGAGGGAGTTTCATATCCTAAATATAAGACTTTTTGTGTACTGAAAATCATGAATAATATTAGCAATCAATATAAAAAATTTTCTGGTTCTCGTCAAACTTTCTTCTACAATAGGAAGAAGTCAACCCTTGATATTCTTGGTACTATAAAAATTGATGAAAAAATGAGTTAAATTGTTGATTTTAGAAATCCATAAATGTTAGCTCAGAAATTAGATTTAGGTGTGGTTACATCCATCTAAAAAATATTTCATAAGGGAATGTGTTTGAAAGTTCATACTTTTTATTTGTTTAGAAATGCTCCTTTGAAAAAAATCCAGGAAAAGGGGTCTATAACTTAAATTCATGACAATTGTATAATATGCTTAACTCTAACAAATAATTGTTGCATGTGCATTCCTTGCAGAATTCGAGGTACATACCACATATCTGGTCACTATATGAGGACTAGAGATATGGATGATGCTCAAGGTTTTTAAGACCATGAAGATGAGATTTGAGGTCTACATGTCAACATGGGGAATACATAGACCAAGTCCAATGGGCATAGAAGAAAAGTGGAGCCGTGTAACATACCTAGGCACCCACAGGCCGGGTACGCTACCTGCAAGCCCGTCCTCAGACTTCTTTCTCTTACTGATATCTTCTTTAGTCATTAAGGATATAAGAGAATAGATTTAAAAACATTCACATCATTATCCAACAAGCATTCATAATATAAAGATTACGTTAAATGATAATTAAAATATACACAATAGAGAATACATTCATACACATGTAGATGATAATTAAATTACAGAGTGGAAATACATTCTTACATAGATAGGAATATCATGACAAAGAGAACTTATCTTTATGAAAGATGACACCGAATGACTGCTGACCAAGGACGTTCCACCCAATTGTAGACACCACTGCTCCAAATCTCAATAGTAGTGTCACCACCGAGACATGGCTATGAATCCACAAGGACGGTTCCAGAGTGTAATTGGGTTCCCAAAACAGTCATTTCTCAAGCTCTCATAGGTTTCCCGGCACCCACAACAATCCAAGTACCCAGCTCTCTTCTACCCAACTCATTCCACCCAAGAGAATAGACCTCCACCCTTATCTGCCACGCAGTCCCTTAGTCAGTCCTTCTCCTTCCTACCAGGGCTTCCAGCACAATTGGTCCAGAATCTCAATGCTGGAACTCTCAGGACTCGCAGTTGTGAGAAAAATAGGGCACAGGCTAATGCATTTCAGACACGCAGGCCCTAGGTCATGACTGGATCACACCAGCGACCACTACAACCAACTATCCTTTGGATAAATTCTTCAGTAGCTCCGTTTCCTTTCGCTTTGCCAACCAAGACGCATGTGAGGATGGGTCGATGAATGGGTCAGGGAGTACATGGGAGTGTGTGAGAGAAGAATGAGTGAGTGAATGGGAAATCAACGAACAAGTCATCAGTCCAACCCCGCCATCAGACCAGAGGTGGGTTTAAGTAACGTCGTGAGGAAAACAAGAACCTCCCGGCCTTCCCCAAGAAGTTCACGTAACCTATCCCCTCCCTTAGACAAAAATGGTAATAATAAAATAGGAATAATACTTAGTCCCTCAAGCTCCCTCATGGAATCATAGCCCCCTATAACTCTAGTCTTTGTCCGTCTATCAACCAACGATGTGTTTATTATTATTAATGATCAAAACATTACATTTCTTGGGCATACTGGCTCTTCAATCATTGTCTGGTCACTCTGGCCTCTCAGCATTGTAACAATACATTATTTAAAATGGGGGTTCAAAACTTGGGGTGTTACATCCCCTCCCCCTTATTTTGGCACTATCCTCAATGCATATACAAAACATAGATCAAAATCTCAACTTTATTAAAAAAGATGCGGGTACTCTGCCCGCATGACATTTTCATGCTCCCAGGTAGCTTCTTCAGGAGCGTAGTAGGTCCAATGAACTTTTACCAGTTCTATAACTCGATTTCAGAGCATTTTGACTTTTCTGTCTAATACCTGCACTGGCAAAACCTGAAAGTCTCCCTCTGTCTCTACCCGAATCAAATGCCAATCAATAACATGGTTAGGATCATGTACATATTTCTTTAGTAAAGATACATGAAATACATTATGCACATTCATGGAAGTAGGCAATGAAAGCATGTATGCAACCGACCCTATTCTGTCCAATATTTCAAATGGACCACAGAATCGAGCTGCCATCTTTGTACAACTACCTAATTTCAAAGAGCTTTTATTGGGCTTCACGTTCAAAAGTACATTCCCCCCTACTTTAAATTCTCTAACTATCATGTTTTTGTCTGCATAATTTTTTTTTCTATCCTGGGCTGCCTTTAAATTTTACTTAATCTTGACCACCTGGTCTTCCATGTCCTTGAGCAACTCTGGCCCAAGTACCACTCTATCTGCTGGGTTGTCCTAGCTCACCGGAGTATTACATTTCCTATCATACAAGGCTTCAAATGGGATCATTCTCAGGAAACTTGATACCCATTGTTATATTCAAACTCAACCAAGTGTAAGTAATCTTCCCACTTAGAGGGCTTATCCATCACATACATTCTTAGCATGTCTTTAATTATTCGATTGACTCTCTCTGTTTTCCCATCTATCTGGGGATGATATGCTGTGCAAAAGTTTAGATTTGTTCCAACTCATTTAAACAATCCCCTCCATAAATTGGAGGTAAAATTCGTATCTCTATTCGAGACGATTGTTCTAGGTATCCCATGTAACCTAACAATTTCCTTCATGAAAATTTTTGCAATATTAGCCGCTGTATGCGTTTTCTTCACAGGCACAAAATGAGCAGCCTCTGTTAATTTTTCAACCACCACCATGATTGAATCATGTTTCTTATTCGTTCTGGGTAATTTGACGATGAAATCAATGGTGATAACTTCCCATTTCTTCTCTGGGATCGACAATGGTTGCAGCAAACCCGCTGGGTGCCTATGCTCAACCTTCGCCTTCTAACATTCCATACATCGAGCGATGTAATCAACAACATCCTTCTTTATTCCTGGCCAAAAGAACTAGTTTCTGACTACTGTAATTGTTTTCTGGTAACTTGGATGTCGAGCATAAGGGACATCATGCATTTCCTTCAGAACCAAACTCCTCAGTTCTCCAGAAATAGGAACATAGATTCTATTTTTATGCATGAGTAATCCATCTTCCTTTATCTCGTACTCCCTTACTTTCTGCTGTACATTTCCTTGCTATAAGTCTTCCTTTACTTGTAGGTAATGCTGACCTGTAACAAGACCATTTAAAATTATGTTCTTCAAGTCTGACTGATGCATACTCACATCAATAGAATGCATGATATGCACTCTTCTACTAAGTGCATCGACAACTTTATTATCATTTCCCTTGATATGCTTGATATCAAAGTCATATTCACTTAAAAATTCTAGCCATTTTGTTTTCCTGGCATTCAAGGTCGGCTGTTCAAAAAGATACTTCAGGCCAATGTGGTCTGTCCTTAATTCAAATTTCTTCCCGATGAGATAATGCCTCCACATCCTCAATACATGAACAATGGAAACGAGTTCCAAGTCATGTGTGGAATAGTTCCTTTCATTCTCCTTAAGCTTTTTGGACCCATATCCAATGACATGTCCATTTTGTTTGAGGACTCCCCCAAGTGCTTCCTTACAAGTCTCTATACATACCACAAAATTTTTATTTGGGTCAACAATCTTCAACACATGCACACTAGTAAGTAATTCCTTCACCATATTAAAATTATTTTCACACTTGAGTGTCCATTCAAATTTAGTTCCCTTCTTTTTCAAAGAAGTGATGGGATGGGAAATCTTAGAGAACCCTACTATGAACCTTCTATAGCAACTGGATAATCCCATAAAAGATTTGAATTCTAACACATTTATGGGTATTGGCCATCCTCCAATGGCTTCAATCTTCTCTGGATCTACTGCTATGCCCTGCTTTGAAATGGTATGTCCCAAGTAATGGATCTGCTTTTGATAAAAATAACACTTACTCAACTTGGCATACAACTGATGTTTTCTCAGTACCTACAACACCAATCTCAAGTGATGTTCATGCTCCTCTTCAGACTTATAATAGATAAGTATGTCATCCAAGAATACTATGACAAACTTGTCTAGATAATTTCTGAATATGCCATTCATTAAGCACATGAAGACAACTGGTGCATTGGTCAGTCCAAATGGCACCACTACAAATTCATAATGCCCATACCTGGTCCTAAAGGTTGTCTTATGAATGTCTTCTTCCTTGATTATTACCTGATGGTATCCTACCCTTAGGTCAATCTTTGAAAATATCTTTGCTCCTCTTAGCTGATCAAAGAGGTCATCAATTCATGGTAAAGGATACTTGTTCTTTATAGTGTACTTTTTCAGCTGTCAGAAGTCAATACACAACCTCAAGGCTCCATCCTTATTTTTGACAAAAAGTACTGGTGCTCCCCAAGGTGAAACACTTGGACGTATGTACCCTTTCTTCAACAATTCTTCCAACTACATTTGTAATTATTTTAATTCTGGTGTTCTCATTCTGTAAGGTGTTTTTGACACTAGGGCAGCTCCTGACACTAAATCAAATGAGAAATCTATCTCCCTTCTTGGTGGCAATCCGGGTATTTCTTGGAATACATATTCAAATTCCTATAACATCGAGAAATATTCAAGGCTTGGCCCCTTAACATTATTTGGCTCTTCCACATGAGCTGCATACAATTGACATCCTTTTCTAAAACATATTTTCAGCTGTAAGGCTGAAATCTCCCTTATAGAGATGGGTCTTGGAATTCATTTCACAGTGCTCTGTTTTCTATCTCCATAAAGACATGTAAATGTTTTGTTATGACAATCTAGGACATCATGATGCTTGTCCAACCAATTCATCCCAATTAGAACATCATAATACCCCAATGGTATGATATTTAGATCAGTGCTAGTATTCACACCATTAAGACTTATGGAACAACCTCTGACCATATCATGGATTATTCTTTTGGTTTCAGTGGCTAATTGAACCAAACTTTCTTTTCCAAGTTTACTTTTCTCCAAATATAATCTATCCACTATCTTAGGATCAATGTAACAATGACTTGCTTATGAATCAATCAAAATAGCAACAGGCTAATTTATGATTTTACCTTCCACCTCGATCATATTGGACTAGTACTCTGCTTGTCGACCATTTAAAACTACATATATTCTTCCCATATCTATATGACTATTGTAGCCTCTTGGATGTTGTGCACAATCTTCACTCTATCCTTTCTGTGTGGGCAATCCTTGTACAGGTGATCTTCTTTGCATCCCCAACATTGGATTGGTGGTCTTCTCCTTTTTCCAAGGGATATTCCTTCTTGAAATCCCCTTTAGCATACTGATCTTTATGATCTCTATTTGGTTCATTCCTATTGTGGAATCATAGCCCCCTATAACTCTAGTCCTTGTTCGTCTAGCAGCCAACGATGTGTTTATTATTATTAATAATCAAAACATTACATTTCTTGGGCATACTAGCCATTCAATCATTGTCTGGGCACTCTGGACTCTCAACATTGTAACAATACATTATTTAAAATGGGGGTTCAAAACTTGGGGTGTTACAAGCCGATAGAGTTGGATGAGACTATGAGAATCCTGCAGAAGGAAGTGCATAGTTATAGAGAAGATGATGAAAGGATGATGAGGGATCATTAAGAGATACTACATAGTCTAAATATGTTGTATAAGCAAGTCAATAAATATTCTGGCACAAAGAAAGCATCCAATGCAATCCAAGCAACAACATCAAAATCTCATGACCATGGGGGATCTAGGTAGTCAAGGAGTATGATTAGACATCATCATTTTCATTCACCAAGACACTTTACTAGAAGGGAACATGCACATTCAAGGTCAAAGAGTAGCCCCAGTGTGTTCCCTATTAGAAATCAGAGAAGGAGGCTTAAGTTAAATATTTTGCAAGGACAAATAAGAAAAATAAAGCCACCATCATTTGATGGACATAATATGAAGGGAGAAGATGTTGAATCCTGTTTGTTGGGCATGATAAAATATTTCTATTATCATGATTATTCATCACATGTAGAATCCAAGATTGCAGTCTAAAATATTCAAGGAAAAGCATCTATGTGGTGGAATCAACTTAAGAAAGCAAGCACATTAATTAAAAACGAATTTCCTAGAATCAATTTAAGAGATATTTCCAACAATAATAAGGATTTTCCTCGCAAGGGAGATAGGATGAGGAATATGCACAATATTCAAAAAGATGATACAATAGACAACGTGGGCATGAGCATGCCAAGGATTTATGCAGACTTGGGCAATAGACAAACAAAATACCAATCTCACATGATTGAGGTAGAAGTTAAGAATGATAACCATCCCATAGCTATTTTGATTGATTTTGGAGCTAGTCATAGCTATATAGATTCAAAAATAGTTGAAATGTTTAAATTGAAGAGATGTAAGAATGAAAAGTCTTGGTTGGTTCAAATAGCCATTGGGAATAAGAGAAAAATCAATGAACTTGTCAAGGATTTCCTCGTAAGCATGAATGTGTTTAGCACTAAGGTGGATTTAAACATCATACCACTTGGGTCATATGATTTCTTAATTGGTATGGATTGGTTGGATAAGCATTGTGTTGTCCTAGATTTCTACAATGGGGATTTCACATGATTTTATGGGGAAGGGAACTCAAGGATGGTGCAATGTATTCCAAGACCTATATCTGCCAGAGAGATTTCAACATTGCAAGTGAAAATAATTTTTAGGAAAGGATGCCAAATATATGCGGTGCATATGGAAGAGCCAACAAAAGACAAGGAACCAAGTCTCAAATATTATCCAATACCAAAGGAGTATGAATATTTCTTTTGGAATTTTCCAGGATTTCCACCAAAGACAGATATTGATTTATCTATTGACTTAATTTCTGGAGCTTCCCCGATGTCCAAAAATCCCTACAAAATAAGCACACTGGAGTTGAAATATTTGCAGATGCAACTACAAGAATTATTGAAGAAGGGGTACATATGCCCAAGTGTCTCACCTTGGGGTGACCCGGTGCTCTTTGTGAAGAAAAAGGATGAAACTATGAGTTTGTGTATTGAATTCAAACATATTAATAATGTAACCATAAAGAATAGGTGCCCTCTACCATGGATCGATGATATTTTTGATAATCTAAAAGGAGCAAGGATATTTTCCAAGATTGACCTAAGGTCAAGTTACCATCAAGTGAGAATTAGAGAAGAAGAAACTAGAAATACAAAATTTAAGACAAGGTATGGCCATTATGAGTTTGTGGTGGTGCCATTTGGCTTGAAAAATACACCACCTACATTTATGTGTCTATTGAATGGAGTGTTTAGAGATTACGTAGACAAATTCACCATTGTCTTCTTTGGAGATATTATTATCTACTCCAAGATAGAGGAGGAGCATGAACAAAATTTGAGCATGGTGCTACAAGTGTTGAAAGAGCACCAATTGTATGCAAATCTAAGCAAGTGAACTTTCTATTAAATAAAAATTCATTATTTGGGCCACATCATCTCAGAGGAGGTGTTACGAGGAAAATCTCTCTATGGATAGGGGTAAACCACAACAGACGGAAATGAATGCAGAAATCAAGTCTATTCTCAAGTATGCTATTTAGACAAATATGCTAGCAAGACAAGATAAAAGGCCTACCTCGTCTGAACGTTCGATGAAGTCCACCGTTGAGCCCTTGACCCAAATCAATACACCTGGAACTAGTCCTCAACAATCAAGCAACACAAGCATACGGTGATAATATATAATGTTAGCACATTCGATATCATAGTCCATCAACATTCAAGAAAATACACCCATGGAATAATAATTCAAATATTTGCAAGATGTTAATTGGACGAGGAAAGAGTATTTCTATTAAGATATAATCAACAGAAGTGAATAAGTTACAGACTTCCGTGTTGGCACGGTTTGGAACCGAGAAACTAAGTTCCTTCCAGTTGGGCCTCCACCACTTCAATCCTCCACCAAAGACAAGTTGATATAAAAGAGATAATGAATTTCTCAATCAATAAGGGAAGAGCTTGGGGGATGAACAATGTATTCAGACTTAAAGGACAAAGGGATATAGACTCAATGTGAAGTGAATAATTCCTCCATAGTAACTTTTCTCTCATAGTTGAATTCTTTCTCCTCTTTTCCATAGCTCAGATTTGGCCCTTTCTTATAGCCTTCAAGTGGAACTGAAGGGCCGAGTCAGAATGTTTCCAGTATATGGAAGGCCAAGGATCATTGATATTGTGATGTGACATGGAAACCTAACACTATTTTTCAATTTTGGGCACATTTTTCGATGTACACATGCTGTAGTGGTGCAATCTACGTATACACATGCTGTATAGTAGGCAAGGTGTGTATATGTGGAAAAATATTATATTTAGCTCTGGGATTTGCAAAAAGAGATTTCAAGTTTGCATAGGGAAATGGAAAAAAGGCCTTCTGTGCAAGATTGCATGGGGTGAGGAAAATCTTGCTAGAATAGATGCCCCCTAATGTGTGAGGTCAGAGGAGTATCTATGATGGCCGAAATACATTATAAAAACTCAGAAGTGGAGTAATGGGGTCCGAGCTAGAAAAACTAGTTGCTCTTTACAATCTGTATTGATTTTGCATACATGGCTGCCAATTTGAATTACACTGCAGATCCATGTGAAAATATACCAAAACATTGTCCATGGCCATGAATAGGAAAATACAAATGCGGTTATATGCCAAAGGTTGTCATAGCCTCGAACAAGGCCTAATAAAACTAGTCTCAAAATCAATCTGAAGATATTTGTATACAATGGAGTACAATCTAATCTCCCATGATCACTGAAGTCACACAGGTATTGGTCCAATGAAAAGGTAGGAACAACTCAAGAAAGTTGCGACTACATACTGATGTCTTCAAGTCTTCTACACAATATTCCAAAGTTGGAAGTATACATCATGTGAATAAAGGAGTTGAGGTTGAACATAATGAGACTTCATTTGATTACTTGTCATTGAGGTATACTGTTAACAAACATGAGACAACCTACTGATGATGAAAGTAGGTATCAAGGAACCGAGTACATTCTTACAAGTGTGAATAAAGGAGTCATATTTGAACACTTGAAGAATCCATTGATCAAGAGACATTGATGTATTCCCAACTGTCGATGGCAAGAGAACCTGACACTAATGACTACAAGCCTCTAGGTACTCATAGGAATCTAGGTCTTTTTTCCATAATAGATGAGCTGAAGTCGATGGAAGGAGACCCACTGGAAGGAGAGCATTAAGGCATCTCTCATCATTCATCATGAGGTACAAAGCAAGATCTTGACGATTTGGAGGAAATCAGACGAAGAACATTTTCATGAACCAACGACTCTGTGCGTCTTTCGCGTGTGCCAGGTGCAAGCGGTACATGAAAAAGACCCTCTAAATAGTAGCCAATGAGGAAAAATACTGACAAAGGTGAGGAAACCACCAATAAGGCTAATGGCATCCAAGACACTACATGAATCCCAATGTGTGAATAAATGTCTTGCCATCGAACACAAGGGAAACTAGTGAGTCAACGACCAATGATGAAATGTCGACTGCTAGGTTCAAGGTTACCTACCAATGAGGAAAGTAGGACCAGGGTGCGTAATAGGACTACAAATTCATGTGTTTCCGAGACAAACTGAGGGTATGTCCAACATGCAAAGTCAAGAGTTATGAGGAATGGCCAACACAGGTTGATAGACATCCTTTGAAAAAGAGCATGAGGCATATGGAAGACTCTGGAAACATAGACTCAATGATCAAACTCTCCATAGGTACTGGAAGAGTAACAAGTTGGGGGAGTAAACTCTCTATAATGAGATCAACTTCCTAAGGCCATACTAAACCCAAAATTATGATGACAAGTGGACTCAATAAATTTTTTCTCTGTTCAAAGGCGACACGACTGCTGTGGATATAAGATACTATTCCCTTCCCACCCCTCTTTTTTGTTTTTTCATAGTCAAATGAATGCAATGATATAGAGGAGGAAACAAGTGTCGCAAGTAAGCAAAACTAGTTCCAACAGTGGAACTTACCTGTGCTCAATGCAAGGAGGTTCATGCGGGAGATGGACACTTGAGGGATTGTTCCCTCCTGGGTATAGGGTGTCAAGTTTCAAAGGATATAAACAAGGCTCTACGTGGTTGAGGATGAAAAATTGTTGAGGAAAAACGGTTTATAAAGCAAAGCAAGAACCGACCATAGACTCAATACTACAAGAAAGGGCATGAGATGCAATCACAAATTAACACTAAAAAATTTCATTTTTCATAATCTTCATCTACTTGGTGTGAAAAAGGGATAAAATTGTACCAAATAGATGTCCTTTCAAATCCAATTTACGAGTGTGAAAGAGACAAGTTCACTCAACAATCTTTTCTCTTTTTGAAAACGAGTCAGAAAAGAGCTTACATCAAACTTGGCTAGGAGTTCTATAGGTATAGGTCAGCATGTTCATGAGTGAGAAATGAGGCTCAACATAAAGTCATGTATTAGCTATAAGGGACTCCTGGTCCTATGGAAAAAATCTCGGCATGGGCACAAAAATGGAGCAGAGGATCTAACTAATCTACCATTTGATAACGATACGTCATGTAGCAGATGGAGAGTTATGCGTCGCTAAAAAATGGGTTCCTACCTAAGGCATATGAATGACAGTTATAGGACAATGCAAGTGTGTATGATGGAATGGATACCTATCCTATATGATGGGTAGTGAAAATACCTATCTGTAGTTACGAATGGTCAACATAGATCTAAAAATCGCAAGAATCCTTGGTGAAAACTACAAAAACCAACTCAATCCACTGCTATATTAGTCCATTAGGAGAAAATACGATCCGAAACTATGTAAAGTGGGTAAAAACTTCTATAAATAGTAACAAAAACCAAGTTTTACTATATCATTTTACTTTTTTACCCAAATAGTGAATTTTGGACCAAATTACCTCCGATCTTCAACTGGTGATTGTGGGAGCGTTGAGTGATAGAATCAACAACTATCTGGACTAGGTAATTCCTCTTCCCCTCCTCTTCCTTTCTAGTTGATTACATTTTGTATTTAGGTTTGAAATTTCAAGTTATTTAAGGTGCAAATTAGAGATTTATGTGTACGTGGGCTACCATTCATTGGGTCGCATATACATGACTGTCTAAAAGACAACCTGCCTATACTTAGCCATATACATGGCTGTGAATGCTGCAACCCGCTTATATGTCCGTAAACAATTTTTTTGATGGTTGCTAACTCAAAAAGTGATGTTTCTCTGGCAGGATGGTGCTAGAATGGAGAGAAATGGAACATGAGGAGGTAGATGATGCTGTGGAAAGATATTCAGGGGCCCAAATGGCCTTGAAAATATGCGGGTTATACAAGTTTTGGGCCCTCAAAGGGATGAGGGCCCAAGTGAGGTTACTACAGTTGCTCATGGATTAATGGGATCTAGACAGTGAGAGCTTCAACCTTGATGGGAAACCATTAAGGATTTAAGTCAAGGATATATATTTTTTGACGAGGTTGTCGCATCGAGGAACCTCAAAGCCCAGGGAGATGGGAGTGGTATGAAGATAGAAGAGTACATATATGCTCATTGTATAGCTAGGATCGACAAGGTCAGGAGTCAACTTCTCATCCGAGTGATAAACAATCTAAGCCTCAAGAGTGACCCGGATCACAGGATTGACTTTGTTGCATCAAGCATCAAGGCCACTTATGTTCTACTTCGTAGAGTGTTTGAGACCCATGGTGTACGATTGGTGCACCTCACTGCTGGCTAATATGAAGAGCCAGTTGACAGAATGAAAACATGGTGACAAGAGGAAATTCGGGTTTACATCCATATTGTGTAGCTTTTTCTTCGAGCGGGTTCTAGGTTTGGGACCTAGAGTTGAGATCATTCCTCGAGGACCTCATGATACAACCATGGCACGATGGACCAAGGTAATGATATGATAAGGGGAGGTAGGGTGCCCACAACCTACAATGATGATTTCTTTTACTAGTGGAGACGATAGGTCATTGCTCTGGATGAATACCCCTATGTAGGGATCGACTTTAGAGGGGACCCTGACATGCCATTGCCACCAGGGACTACCTATGGGGACATAGGTATGTCAAAGTTTTTAAATATTTCATTTTTTTGTATTTTTGTATAGGAAAACAAAAATATTTTTGGATGACATTTAAGTACTAACTAGACACATGTGTGAAGCAGACGTAGGTCCGCGACAACTGGATGAGCTTCCATGACATCACTGGAGGAACTAGGGAGATGAGGTGGTGGGAGGAGAAACAAAGAGAGTCCTTCAAAATGTGCAGGGAAACATGTCTCTTTTGACACATAGGATTTTGATGGTTTAGGTAGAGAATGCCAGAGGCTATTCATCGATAGGTAGTTGGCATTCCCAGAGCTTGGGTGTGACTCTTTCAACGTCTCACAAACACCGTAGTTTTTTATCATGATACACATCTGACGCCACGGGCGTAGATGTCATGGATTTTGTATTATCAACTGTATATGTGTATTGAGGGTGTTGTCCCCAATTTAGTACTATAAACATCATATTTTTTGAAATATGTATAAAACATGGTTCTTTGGCTTTACTTATATTACAATGTGTACATTGATGATAATTTTTTATTTGATTTAGTTATGTGACAAATTCCAATCTAAAATGAAATTAGCATAAGCATCAGATACATAATTAGAACTTCTAGGTATGTGATGATAAGTAATAAAATCAAACTATCATTCTAAAAGGCGTACCCGAAGGAATTGTCGGAGTAACGTAGGGTCATGCACACGATAACTGTAGTTCAACTGACATACTACTAATTGGGAATCCAAGAGAACCTCCAAAGAGAGAATACCATGTGAAATGGCATTGCACAAAAGTTCTATAACGATGTTATAATCGGCCACATTATTTATGTATGGCCCTAGGCATACACCACCTGAAGACACCAGTAGAATATCGGGTGAGTAAACCACCCAAGCAGTGGAAGCCAAGTTCCATGTATGATGACTGGCTCCGTTTGCAAATCCTAAGTAGACCGAAGACTCCGTTGACATTTTCCAAACAAGGGAAACTCGATAAGCAAGCCAAAGAAAAAAATAAAGGGAAAAGATATATACACTAAATTACATTAGTATACAAAGAGTTACGCCCAAGATTGGGGCTCAAGCGTAATATATTTTCAAGTAGAGCCCATTCCTGGGCTCGACCAACATGTTCCCTTCATAATATTCCAATTTATAGGCTCCTTTTTCTAAGACATGTCACACGATATAAGGACCGTGCCACATGGGTTTGAACTTGCCTGCCCCCAGTGGTTCTTTGGCTTGATCATATAAAAGGACCAAGTCACCCTCAATGTACAACCGAGGACAAACAAACTTATCATATTGGACCTTGAAACATATTTTATTCACTTCGATAGCTGTAGAGGCGTCTTGATGCTACTCGTCAAGGATCTCTAGGCGTACAAGGCATCACTCAAGATTGAAAGTGTCAGGGAGGAGTGTGACTGCCAATATAAGAGAAGGGATTTCACATTCAATAGGTAATACCGACTCCATACCATGTACTAACTGGAAAGGATAAAATATGGTGGCAGTCTTGACCAAGGTTCGGTATGCCCAAAGTGTGGGATATAGCATAATATGCCAGTCAAATTTGTTCTGGCTGACAATTTTCTACAAAATGGTCTTAAGAGACTTGTTGACGACCTCTTGGGGGTAGTAAGGGGAAGAATGACCATGCTTAAACCCCACCTTTGATTCTATATCTTCCATAATTTCATTCTAAAAGTGACTGCCATGATCAGTGACAATATCACTCGGGATACCAAACCTGGCGATAATTTGATTGAATACAAAGAAGGATATAGTCTTCCCATCATATTTAAGTGTAGACATGGCCTCAACCCACTTAGTAAAGTAGTCTACGACCACGATAATGTGTTGATGCCCCCCCATAAGAAGTTGGGTTGCAATCCATGAAGTCCACCCCCCACTTGGTGAAGGGACTGACAATAATGATTGGATTGAGAGGGGATGGATGCAAGTGCATTTTCCAAGTGAACACTTGGCAGGGGTGACACTTCGTAACCACTTCAACGCAATCTTTAAAGATAGATGACCAGAAATAACCGACTCACAAATTTTTTTGGGCTGTCGCAAGCCTGGATAGATGACCACCACAAGCCCCATTGTGGTAATCATTTAGAACTGACTCGACTTCTTCGTGAGTTAAAGAACGACGCATGATATTGTATATTCCTCAACGATACAGAGTGTCGCCAATGATAATGTAATTCTTGTCTTGGTATCGTATACATCGTCGGTCATCTCGTGAGAGATGCTGAGGGAACTTCAAAGTTTGAATATAGAGAAAAATGTCTCCATACCAGGGTTCGGATGACGAGACAAGGAAAATGTGTTCATCCGTAAAAGAATAAACATGAATAACATCCTCGTCCAATTGTGGGAAGTCGAATATTAACTCTACAAAGACTAGTGATTTCTTGGATTTTGCAGAAGCGAAATCGAGATTAAATTCTTATAAAATGACAATCCATTTATTATATTTTCCTCCTATGATACGCCTGGTAAGGATGTATTGAAATGGATTGACATCGACAACCACAATAGTTTTGCAAAGAAATATATAATGACGTAATCATTGGACTGCATGAACAATAGCCAAATCTATCTTTTCAATGTGAGAATATTTGAGCTTAGTACCGACTAAGTTTAGACTAAGATAGTATATTACATGCTCATGGAGCTCATCATCCTCCTGAACCAAAACCATACCAATCGTCTCTTCGGACGCGGCGAAATAAAGCAAGTAATCCCTACTGTAGTCGGGAGACTTCAGTAGAGGTTAAAATACCAAGGCTTTCTTCAAAGCATCAAAGGATTCATGGGACCCCTCATCCCAGATAAAAGGGGTGTCCTTCTTCAAAAGATGCATGAAACCCTTAGTAATATTGGCATAGTTTACTATAAAACGACGTAAAAAGTTAGCTTTCCCCTGTAAACCTTGGAGTTGTTGAATAGTGCATGGGGGAGGAAATCAAAGTATTGCCTCAACCTTTAACAGATCTACCATGATCCCAGTCTTAGAGACTAAAAATCCTAGAAGACATCTAGACCTAATGTAAAAGATGAGTTTATGAGGGTTAAACCAGATTCTATAATGATGACATCTTTCAAAAACTAGCCTAAGGTGCTTAGGGTGATCCACTCTCTTACGAGAGTGAGCAACAAGATCATCAAGATAACCTTCCACTATATGCTTAAGATCGTGGAATGGGAAGCTCATAACACGTTGGAAGGTTTCTATGACGTTTTTAAGGCTGAAAGGCATATTCCGATATGTGAAAGTACCCCAAGGAAAAATAAATTCCATCTTATGTTGATCCTCGAGTTTAATTTTAATTTGGTTATAACCTGAAAATCTGTCCATGAAAGAAAAATCTTCGCTTCCTGCACACTCATCGAGAATTTGATCGATGAAAGGTGTCAGGAATTTGTCTTTAGTATAGGCTTTGTTCAGGTCATGAAATTCCATGTATACATGGATGGTTCCTTTCTTATTATTCATAGGAATGATATTATATACCCATTCAGTCAAGGGAACCAGGTAGATAAATCCATCATTAAGCAGTTTCTCTATCTCTGCCTTAATAGGAGGGGCCTTCAGGGGATTGATATCTCTAAGAAGTTTTCGAACAAGATTAGCATCTGGGTAAGTTTTAATCTCATGCTCAACAATTCAAGGGTTGATTCCTTGCATCTCTTCATATGACCAAGAAAATACATCTCATAATTCCTTGAAGAGCTCAATGTAGATCAAGATTTCTTCCGATGAATAATCCACACTGATGTGTACATTTTCAATCTTGTCAGGGGTATGAGATATATCAATCATGATGGTAGGAGAGATACTTTCCATATTTCCTTTGGCATAAATGCCGTGCATATCAAGTGGAACTATGTCATGATCGATTATCTCGCTCAGAGTAGATCGAAAGTCATCTTATTCGATTCTAGCAAGATTTGGGAGAAAATAAGAGTGATGATGCTTATCATCCCAAAGTTTGTCAAAACCATTCATGGCCTCGATGATAGCTTAATATGAGGGTAAATTATCATTGAGGTAGTCATATGAATAGGACGACGAAGTGGGCCACACAGACTTAAGAACAAGATCCTCCTTGTCCGTCTGCAAGGTAATATGATCGAGATCATCGGGAGAGTCAAGAACAACTTGATATGCTATCCTTGCTGCCGATAGTGGCATGGCCATTCCAGCATATGAATGACCTTCACAGGATGCATTCAAGGAAGGTAGGGTCCAAGGATCATTAAAATAGGAAGTGTAGAAAGGAACATACCTCTCTGACGAAATAAGTCTACTAGAAATGGAATAAACATGGTGAATCTGTGCCATGAAGTCAAAGGTACCCATAAGGGATGATTACATTTCGACACCGATGTTCTTATTTGTCGACTAAGAATTTTTGACCACGAGGATCGATGGTCCAACAGATGCACTGGGGATAGCATGCTCAAAGGAAAATTGGTTGATCGTCATGATCTTCCCATCGTGAAGAAAACAAAGAGTGCAAAACACAGATGATACGATGAAAATCATATCATAAGTCCAATTGCGTCCTAGTAACAAGTTACAATCGAGGGGCACATCAACCACCTCGACATCCAACTCTACTGTATTCCCACCTAACTGGACCAAAAAGGATGGAATAATACTGTGAGGGTGGAAGGAATGACTATCAAAAGCGGTCAACATGGTCAGAGACTGAGAGAGAGTCGGAGAGCTGAGAGCTTTCAAACAGATCAGGGACATCACACATGTTGCAACACCTTCATCAACAATCGCATTCTTGATGGTATACTTTGAGTAACCCACATGGATTTGGAATTCCACATGGTAAGGCAAGTGAGGCTTCACATCTGCAACGTCAAACTTGATAACTTTCGAGCCATTGGGGTCTAGAGCTCCTAACACAGATAGCAAGGCATTCCTCTATGAAGGACATGTCTGGAGTACCTCTAGAGACAACATTGCACAAGGGGTTTGACCCAGGCCCTCAAGAATAGAGTAATTCTGGGTGGCTCTAGCATTTGGATTATGGGTAGAGCGCTTGAGTACTCTCAGAACATGAGGTGGTGGCTCTAGTTTTTCGATCTACAAGGGCATCTCCGGAGGAGGAGGAGGTTCTAGACTAGGTACAGTTTGTGGAGAATTGTAATTGTGAGACCAGGTGGCTACATTAACCTAATAATTGACCATATTGATGCACAAACAGTCACCATCTTGTGCCAGTGGTTTTTTACTCCCACTGACCACATTTCCATAATTTGAGGAGTTCGAGGCCATGTGTTGGTTATGTGGAAAAGGATTTGTTAGTACGACAAGCGGTAGATATAAGAGCCTAGCATCTTCCACAAGTTTGGGGCATAAATGAGTAAGATGATCATCTATGAAAATCTTATAGGGAAATTTCACCTTATGCCTTTCTTTCTTTCCCTCACCAACATTGTTATTCATCCTCTCATTATTACCATTGTCCTTGGGTTTATTATTATTCTTCCCACCCTTACAATTATTATTATGTCCTTTCTTCTTATTCCTTCCTGGTTGCTGGTTACCATTTGGGATGGTCGACGATTGCATGGAATGTACATCCATCGAATGAGTGGGATTGCAAGACACATAGGAAGCTGGCCCTCCTGCAGACTGGTTTAGAGATGACTCTTTCAAATGGCTTGTCATCGAGTCTGTGGATTTCACATTGGCGGATCCTACGATGCCATTGGCATGAGGTCTGATATTTTTTCTAGAGTCATAGTTTGACCTCGGTGCATCCATAAGAATTTTGTATAACATCCCACACTGAGTGTATATAAGATATAATTTTTGGGCTTTGAAGATTGCTTCTTCCTCATATGTAACCCCAGATGTAGCAACATCCTTCGAAATAGGAGGCTGTAAAGACTTAAGGAACCATTCTAATAGGAACTCTGGGGGTATGAAGGTCTTGATCAACCTCTTCCATCTATGCCACTCCTGGATGTGATCCAATATATGAGTGGCTTTGTCCTGACGTAATCTCGACAGAAGTTCTAGGCCAACATCATAACAAATCGATAATTGGAAGTGGTTAAGGAAGATTAGCACCATTTGACTAAAGGTCCCAGATGCCTTCCTAGGTAGCTCGATATACCATTTCACGACAACCCCAGTGAGGGTGCGTTGAAATAATATTAACTGAATGGAATCATCCTTAAGGGAATTCAAAGAGCACCATAAGTGAAAGGTGGTAACGTGATCACCAAGATCCTCACCATTCTTGCCTTTGAATTTTGGAATATCCGAAGGAAGCTTGATGGGAACAGGGGACCATGTAGGATCATGACACATGGGGTTGTTCATCAACTTAGAAAAGTCTGGTAGGTTGAGAGTGGCCATAAAAGGGAGATGGGGTTGCGACATCTGGCCCCAAGCTCCCTGGAAATATTGTGTTTGGGGAATCACAACCCATCCAGGGTTCTGGTAAGCACCATGGCCTTGTTCGGGGTTGTAAGACCCTCCTCCAGGATGATTCATAAGAGGTTGGTTGGGCACCATTTCAGTAGGAATGTTCTGATCAGGGTTATAAAAACTGGCCCCAACCATAGTGGCTCCAAGTTGGGGGTTTCCCAAGGTGTGAAATTTACCTCCTCTGGGTGTGAATTCAGAGGATAAAGGTGGATTTGTCATGCCAAACGTGTTGGTCGGAATTGACTCTGAGGAGGTGAGTGTAAAGGATGAAACTTGCACAGAATCTTGTTCACCAGGTTGGTTACTCCACCCAAAAGCAATAATATTAGAATTGGGGTTAAGAGAATAAATGCCTCCCATGGTAGGAATCATTTAAGGGATTTGAGAGCCACCAAATGAGAACATAGTATAAGGAGGAGTTGTGCCCCCAAGTCCAATGCTAGCATTAGGCCAGTGGCTGAGATGGAGTTTGAAAACTACGAAGTGAAATTCGACATACCATATGAAAAAGGACTAGAGGACATCATGATGGAATGAACATTATAGTTCGGTGGGTGACCAAGAGACCCAAATGGGTTCATGAAAATAGGTTGAGTATTCACTATAGGATGGGCAACTGTGATGATAGGTGTCTCCGAAACTACAACAATTGTGGTTGCAAGAGTCAAAGGGGTGCTATTAACTATAGTAGGTATGGGATTCGAAGGGATCACAGTATCTTTATGACTCAGTTCAGTACTCATCCTTGTAGAATTACAGGTCTGATAAGTGGAGGTGTTTGTACCACATTTAATAACTCTACACCTTTTAGAAGGAAAAGACTCAAAATGCGGTGGTAACTATAACAAGCAGTGATACTGGCAGGGAAGATGGTTCAACTCCACGATGAATTAAGACTCAAGATATAAAAAAAAAATCCTAAGGACAACTAGTAATCAAAGAGCACACCAAAAATAATCAAACGACCAATATGCACATAAACATGATAAAGTGGCTGAAAGGGGCCTCCCTCCCTAAAGTAGGTATGCCTCACCCAAGAGGGGCTTGAGACTCCCTACTAAAGATCGGAGGTATCAAAATCAATTATAAGGGCCCTTCTGGGATTAACAACCAGTCAGTCAAATCTCCCTGGAGAGGTAATCCTCCATAAAGGCTGTGCGATGTCTGACCCTTATCTGACCTAGGGTACCTGCATAAGAACCCCTGCAAGTAACCTATGTGGCACCTAAGTCAAGAAATTAAGCAACCACGGTATAACCGATGCACAAATGAACATTCGTAAGTTAGGTCCATCGTATGGGTAGGGTAGAAAAACCCAAAACCTTGAAAGCTCCACCTCTCACGAAGGTAAGGGCACTAGAAATATCCCCATATATGAATAGATCCCCATAAATATATCTGACGCTAAGAAGGTATCGGGTGGATATCCCTTCAACCAACCTCATGCAACCTCGTTCTTAACTCTAGTGTAAGTGAAGCTTCCTGATATTACCGATTATACAATGGATTTCTCCACTCCCTTAGTCAGACACATATGTTGATTTAATAGCCTTGGGGAAGTTTACTCACAAAATCCTATTCCAAGGCACTAAATCCTAAGCTATTTTGTGCACCTTAGAAAAATAAAATCATTACTAATCAATTTTAAATTATAGCGTTGATTTTAATGGCCTTTCTTACTCAAAATGTGCGGTCATGAAACTATGGATGTTATGACTCAACAAGTAAAATAAATGAATATGAATACAATGCAAAGTCCTAACTTCAATTTCCAATAGATGATATGCTTCCTAAAAATTCAATTTTCAATTCAATTATGAAATTCTAAATAAAAATGAAATCTTTCTTTACATGCACTAAGATAAATGACAAAGACTCAAGAGATCAAAATTCCAGTCAATGTAAAATGCCTAATATTTTTGTATTTTCAATATAAGAAAAATGAAAATGCAAGGACTGAACAAGAACTTGATATATAAAGACTCTACTATGTATAGGCAAAGAAAACATAAGTAGGATATCAAGGAGAAAAACACCTAGCCCAAGGTGCAAGAACAATCAAACTGAAAAGATGATGAGAAAGGCACCGCCCAAAAATTCAACCAAGGAAAGGTTTCCTGTCATTCCACAGACACTTAACAGTCACTATAGAGACCCAAGAAGACTCAACAATCATCAAAACCTACCCCAAAACCACCAAAACCAACAAACAAGAAACAAAGGTTGATGTACGCTACTGTTCAAGGGAAAATCATGTATGTACGCAACTTGCAGGAGGACAACACACATATGTACGTGACTGTCAAGCAAAAACCCGTGTATATGTGTCAAAACACAACTAGGCTAAGGAGAAGGTTGAAAGACTCAGACCTAGAGTGAACAGAGGCTGTCAAGCAATCAAACGATAATAAAATCAATATGAACAAGAGCAATCTAAGGAGAAAAACACTCCAAACCCCCCAAAAGAAGATTCAATCCCTAGTATGGTTGCCAATTCTGTTATGAGGAAAATCTCTCTATGGCTAGGGGTAAACCACAACAGATAGAAATGACTGTAGAAATCAAATCTATTCTCAAGTATGTTATATAGACAAATATGCTAGCAAGACAAGATAAAAGGCCTACCTCATCCAAACATTTGATGAAGTCCACTGTTGAGCCCTTAACCCAAAGAAATACACCTTTAACTAGTCCTCAACAATTAAGCAACACAAGAATATGGTGATAATATATAATTTTAGCACATTCAACAGCATAATCCATCAACATTCAAACAAATACGCCCATGGAATAATAATTTAAATATTTTCAAGATGTTAATTGGATGAGAAAAGAGTATTTCTATTAAGATATAGTCAACAAAAGTGAATAAGTTACAAACTTATGTGTTGGCATGGTTTGGAACCCATAAATTAAGTTCCTTCCAGTTGGGCCTCCACCACTTCAATCCTCCACCAAAGGAAATCTCATATAAGAGAGACAATGAAGTTCTCAATCAGTAAGGGAAGATCTTGGGGGTTGAACAATGTGTTCAGTCTTAAAGGACAAAGGGATACAAACTCAATGTGAAGTGAATAATTCCTCCAGATTAACTTTTCTCTCAAAGTTGAATTCTTTATCCTCTTTTCCATATCTCGGATTTGGCCCATTTATAGCCTTCAAGTGGAACTGAAGGGCCGAGTTGGAACATTTCTAGTATATGGAAGGCCAAGGATAATTGATCTCATGATGTGACATGGAAACTTGACACTATTTTTCAATTTTGGGCACATTTCCCAATGTACGCGGGCTGTAGTGGTGCAACCTACGTATACACATGGTGTATAGTAGGCAAGGTGCATATATGTGGAAAAATTATATTTTTAGCTATGGGATTTGCAAAAAGGGATTTCAAGTCTACATAGGGAAATGGAAAAATGCCTTCTGTGCAATATTGCATGGGGTGAGACAAATATTTCTATAACAGGAGGGAATAGAAGTGGACCCCAAAAATATTAAAGCAATCAAAAGTTGGTCAGTGCCAAAGAATGTTTTAGAAGTGATATTCTTTATGCGATTAGCCAGATATTATAGGAGATTCATAGTAGGTTTATGCAAAGTTGCAAATCCAATCACTTCACTGCAGAAGAAGGGAACAATGTTTGAATAGACTGCTAAGTGTGAGGAGAGTTTCCAACACGTAAAGGAATGATTGACTAGTGCACCTATGCTAAAGGTTGTAGATCCAGAAAAATATTTTGTTGTGTGCATAGATGCATGCAAAGAAGGGATTGGGGGATTCCTTATGCAGAATGGGAATGTCATATGTTATGACTCAAGGAAGCTAAAGGAGCATTCATTAAATTATGCCAGCCATAACTTAGAAATGACATCCATAGTTCACGTCTTAAAAATGTGGAGGCACTATATCATGGGAAGTAAGTTCAAGATGAAGACAGATCATAGCATTATGAAACACTTGTTTGAACAACCAACACTAAATTTTAGAAAAAACTATGGAACATCCTTAGTTTTAATCCTTGCAAATTATAATGTAATTGTATAAATTGCATTTAGGATGGTGAGCCAATATGTTTGGGGAAAAGAGCTTGTATTGATTAATATGGATGAGGGACACATTTTATATTATGAATGTTGAAATGATTGATAAAGATGATAATGTTTGGTCACGATACAAGAGGTATGAAAATTATGGAGGGGTATGATTCCACAATAGAGAGGGGTCCAAGGGGTATTTTATTCATGGGTACAAATCCAACCCACATTCTTGAATTATTATCATTGTGTAAACCTTCTAATTTATATTGAGTGTTCCCAAGTCCAATAATTTACTTCATGTAAGAGGGTGGATGTTAAGCCCTAAATAGTGGCTCGTTACCCCTTAATTGGGGCATATTACATTAATAATGTTATTTATTTATGTCAACTTTAGTCCATTAGTTGTAATTGTACCTCTTAGTCTTCTATATATACCAAGGAGACATTTTGATTTGGAATCATCTTGTATTTGGACATTTATGTGGGGTATAAGGAGGTTTCCCCCTCGAAGAGACTTATTACCTGAAATTCTCTCTTTTTCAAGGCGTTGAGTACTGATTCTAATGTTTTTCTATGCTATATTGATATTTGCTTCTTAACATATGGTATTAGAGCTCAAGGTCTTGGGGTTTTTCTGCTACATCTAAGACACCTTGGAATTTTCACTATAAATTTTTTTCTACAATGTTTCAGAAGGAACGACTTGGAGGATATTTATTAGACGGATCAAGGTACATTGGGTTAAAATTTCAGCTCCCGAGGCCTTATAATTTCGAATATACAACCTGTGTAAGATAGGGTTCTGGAATCATCCTGAATTGAGTCATTGCAGGATTTTTGCTATAATTTTGTTTTTGTAATGTTTCAGACCTTGAAATCTGGAGGATATTCACATAAATTAGTAAGGTATCTGTGATAAAAATATCAACTTTTGGGTCATCTTACATTTGTAGATATACCCTATGGAAGATAAGGTATCTGACTAGTCCTATTGACTAGTCTCAAGCACGTGTTCCAGGTAAAATGATCATAAATTCTTCCTAGAGTATCCAAAGTGAGTGAGACCAATTGAATTGGATAGTGGACAGTCTGTAGTATTTCTGGTATGCTTTTCAGAATTTTATTTCAATTATTTTTTGCGGGGCACGCTATACAAGTGAGATATCCTTGAAAGGCCAAAAATCAGTAAGTTGTGGGGAAGTTACTGTAAATTCCACTTGGAACATCCAATTTTGATCAGACCTGTGTCATTGCAGAGAAGAAATATCAGATAACTACAAAAAAGAAAATTTCATACCCAGAAGGGCCGAAATTTTGGATATACAATAAAAGGAAGATTGTTTAGCAGAACCACCTCAAAATCAAGGTTTAAAGTGATACTTGGCCAACATGCCACCAAAAAAGGGAACTTCTACACCAAATAAGCCTCCAGACAGTCCTACTTGGACTCTTGATGAAGGTGAAGAAATGAGTAGGGACATAAATGATTTACAAAAGAAGAAAGTAACAAAAGATGAATTACAAGAGATGAGGGGTTCAATAAATACTAAGATGGATGGTTTAAAAGGGGAGATCATGGAAGAATTGAAAAATTTCCCAATAGAGAGGACACCTGAACGTGAAAATGTATCCCATCAAATTCATGATAAGGACACAAGGAATATGAATCAAGAATGGAGAAACCCTAACTTTGGGTTGAAGACCAACCATTTTCCTAAGATCGATCTAAGGAAGTTTGATGACAAGGACCCAATCACATGGATACTTTAGATGGAGCAATTCTTTGATCTACATAATGTGCCACATACAAAAAAGGTACATATTGCTTCTTTATATTTATAACCTAATCAATTTGTGTGGTATCAATGGCTTTGTTCTTGCAAATCACTTGTCACTTGGACAATTTTCATGGAAGAAATGATAGCACACTATGAGGATACAAGGAGCAATATCTTCTTTAGTCAATTGATAAATCTCAAGAAAAAGAGTTCAGTTATAGAGCACATTGAGAAATTCCAAAGATTGAATATAAAGGTAACAAATATTCCAGATGAGCACTTGATTGATGTATTCATATGAACTTTAAGGGATAACATTAAACATGAGGTTCATCTTTGAGAACCAAAATCATTGGAGAATGCATTTAGGGTGGCAAGAAATGTTGAAAGTAAAAATATGGCTATGGTTACTAGAAGGACCACTCCTAACATTTATTGCGAGAATAATGTTCCTTCTTCTAAAACACCTCAACCTACCAGGTTGACACCTCAACAATTGGAGGAAAGAAAAGCAAAAGGTTTATGTTTTAATTGTGACAACAAGTATAGTAAGGGACATAAGTGTGGTGAGAATAAATTATTCTACATAGATTGTGAAGAGGAAGAAGAAGAAGAAGAATAAGAAGAAGAAGAAGAAGAAGAAGAAGAACCATCACAAGATGAAAATGTAGACGTGATTTCTTTTGAAGAGTTGACTCCCACGATATCGTGTAATGCATTGGATGGAATTAGCACTCCTCAAACCCTCAAGATCGAAGGATACATAAAAAAGAAAAAGGTAATAGTCCTAATTGATTCTGGCAGTACTCATAATTTCATTCACTATAAATTAGCTAAAGATCTCAATTGCTTTGTATATCCATTGACAGAGTTTCAAGTAATGATTGCAGATGGAGGAACTATCAATTGCTCAGGAAAATACAATATCTGGTCTACCTTGACACCTTCACGAGATACAATATGACCCAAATCAGATACATTTACATGGAAAAATGATTCACTATGGTACAAAGATCGCTTGTATTTATGTAAGAACTCCCAAATCAAACAAAAGGTACTATTGGAATTGCACACCTCTCCAGTAGGAGGGCACTTAGGATTTTTGAAAACCTACCATAGGGTCAAGAAGGAATTTTTTTGGGATGGCCTTAAAACTGATGTTCAAAGGTTTGTTGCAGAATGTTTGGTTTTCCAACAAAATAAGGTGGAAACAATTAAGACTCCAGGTGTTTTACAACCATTAGCCATCCCAAGTCAATGCTAGGAGGAGGTTTCCACGGATTTCATAACAGGTTTACCAAAGTCTGAAGGAAAGAGTGTTATCATGGTGATTGTTGATAGAATCACCAAATAAACACACTTTTGTGCACTCTCTCATCCCTTCAAAGCCAATACAATTGCCGCTACATTCATGGAGACAATTCAAAAGCTACATGGCAGCCCAAAGATTATTGTAAGTGATAGAGATCCCATCTTCACTGGACATTTTTGGACATGATTATTTTCTTGTTTGGGTACTCAATTGTCTCATATCTCATCTTATCATCCTCAATCTGATGGACAAACCGAGATAGTGAACAAATGTCTGGAAGGATACCTTCGTTGCTTTGTCTCTAATAAACAAACACAATGGTTCAAGTGGTTACCCTTGGAAAAATGGTGGTATAACACTTTGTTTCATACTGCAAAAAAAATGACACCATTTATGGAACTCTACGGATACCACCCTCCTTCCATCACTTCTTCTATAAAATAAAAATCTAAGGTTTAAGTAGTGGAAGATCACATCGAGCATAAACAACAAGCTCTGCAAATATTAAAGGACAACCTAACCATGGCACAAAATCACATGAAACAACAAGAAGATCAACATTGTAGTAAAATAAGTTTTGAAGTAGGGGATTGGGTGTTTTTAAGACTACAACCATACAAACATATGTCCCTCAAGCAAGCCAAGAAGGATAATAAATTATCACCAAAGTACTATGGCCCTTATAAGGTGTTGCAAAATATTGGTACTATGGCATACAAATTGGAGTTGCTTGCATCTTCACGAGTACACCGAGTTTTCCATGTTTCATGCGTAAAGAAGGTTATAGGTGAAAACATCCCAATACAAACTATATTTCCAGAACTTGACGAGGAAGGAAAAATCATATTGGAGCATGAATCCATCACTGACACAAGAATTCACCAGTTGAGGAATCGATCCATTTCAGAGTATCTCGTTAAATGGAGGAAACTACCGTCTGAAGATTCCACTTGGGAAGATGATTCTTTAATACAGAAGCATCCAGAGTTACTCAAGCATTGCGAACAACACTTGTCTCAAGGGAAGGGGCATGTTAAGCCTTAAATAGTGGCTCATTGCCCCTTAATTGGGGCATATTACATTGGTAATGTTATTTTATTTATGTCGGATTTAGTCCATTAGTTGTAATTGTACCTCCTAGTCTCATATATATACCAAGGAGACATTTTCATTTGGAATCATCTTGCATTTGGAAATTTATGTGGGGTATAAGGAGGTTGCCCCCTCGAAGAGGCTTATTACCTAAAATTCTCTCTTTTTCAAGGCGTTGAGTACTTATTCTGAGGTTTTTCTATGCTATATTGATATTT
>JZKD02S1737679.1:553247-564538 GCA_000966675.3 Picea glauca | reverse complement strand
ACCACATAAACAAGAGTAACCATAATAATCTAGCGACAATTTTAGTGCCATCGACATGACTTCGAACAAAGGTTTTCACGCTTGTAGTCTTGAAAACGAAAACCAAAGGCAAGTGTGCGAATGCGCAAGATAATAGTGTTGTTTTAATCAAAATATTGTGATGAAAATCAAGGGTTCCAAAACACTTGTGTAGGCAACTTATAAGGATAAGATAAAAATGCGAAATGGCTACCAACAGATTTAAAAAATTTAGTGTTAAAGGACATGCAAAACATACCATATGTTGGTCATCCAAGATACCATAAGACAATTAGAACAATGAGAAGCCAATATTTATGGTTGGGAATGAAGAAGGACATGGCTGATTACATAGCTAGGTGCATGGAATGTTAGAAAGTGAATACTGAACATATGAATCTAGTAGGATTGTTACAAACATTTCCCATTCCTGAATGGAAATGGGAGGTAGGTACGATCGATTTTATAACCAATTTTCTAATAATAACAAGGAAACATGATTCCATCATGGTCGTGGTGAAAAATCTTACAAAGTCTGCACATTTTATACTGGTGAAAATGACTCACGAGGAAACCAACATAACAAATATTTACATGAAGGAGATTTCCAGGCCACATGGTGTGCCTAAGGAAATAATGTTAGATAGAGATCCCAAGTTCACTTCCAAATTTTGGAAGGGGTTGTTTAAAATATTTGGGACTAACTTGAATTCCAATAGAACATATCATATAGATTCATATGGTCAAACAGAGAGAACTAACCGGATAATTGAAGATATGTTGAGGATGTATGTAATGGACAAGCCTTTCAAGTGGGAAGACTACCTTTATCTAGTTTATTTTTCTTATAGTAATGGGTATTAGGAACCATTGAATATGATCCCATTTGAATCTTTGTATGGAAGGAAATGAAACATGCCAGTGAATTCAGACACCCTAGTAGATACAATAGTTGTTTGGAAAAAATTTCTAAGGGAAATGGATGAGCAGATGGTAAAGATCACATAGAATTTGAAGGTTACACATGACAAACAAAAGAGTTATGCAGACAAAAATAGGACATATAGGGAATTTAAAGTGGGAAAGCATGTATTTTTAAAAGTAAAGTCTAAAAGGATGTCACTAATATTGGGAAGTTGCCCAAATTTGGTAGAAAGATACTATGGGTCGTTTGAAGTTTTAGAGAAGATGGGACCAGTTGCATACATGTTGCATTTCTTGCATCCATGAGAATTCATGATGTTTTTCATGTGTCTTTATTGAAGAAATATGTGTCTAATCCTAACCATGTGATTGATTGTATTGTGATCTAGGTGGAGCACGGAAGGGACTTTCATGTGGAACTAGTGCACATCCTGGACTAGAAAGTCAAATTGTTGGGGAATAAAGCCATCGGTCTGGTAAAGGTTCAATGGACCTGTTATGTGTTGATTTTCCAGTAGATTCAAACCTTGGTATGCACTACTATCATGTTGATATTTCACTACTCTACTCAACACCTGAAAATTATCTCAAAATAAAATCACTTTATCTACTAAAATCATAACTGAGTAATCAACTAAACATGCAGCGGAAACATAAACAAGGAAACCAAATCAAGCACACATAAACACCGATATTTTTGTGTATAAACCACCAGAGGGAAAACCAGTCCAATGATGCTTTTATTAAGGTCAAATTAGGGATATCGTAACATAGAAATTGACCTACTGAGAGAATTACACACTACAGACAAATATGGAAACTCCTGTGTTGTTGTACGACCCTGTATCAACACACTTACCGAGCAATACACGATTCAACCCACTGTGAACTGTGTATACATGCAATTGTCTACACTGTGAATCATATATCTTTACAAAAATATCATATGAAAATCTTCGTATCATATAATCTTTCCTTGTGGCTTTTGTCGACTGAAACCCACCTATGGCTGCCTCTACTCCCTCTCCTCCTTGACTTGTATGACCTCTAGATGAAATTCCTTCTCCACCTATCCAATATCTTGAATCATGGTCCTTTGTGATCCATCCCTCTAATCAAGACTTGGATGAAATCTCTTCACCCAACCTGTGAGATCTCCTCACTTGAATGTAAGAAAAAGTCCTTCTTTTCTCCTACACTCCTAACACTAGAAAAAATTCTTCTTTTGTATCTCCGATCTTGGCATCTCACCAAAGATCCCTATCTTGGAATCTCACCAAATATCCTCAACTTGGCATCTCACCAAAGGTCCATTTCTCTTGGAATCTCACCAAGATTCTCCCGACTTTGACCTCTCGTCAAAATTCTTTGACTTTTCTCTCCTATCAAAAGCATATGACTTTGATCTCTCATCAAAATTGATTTCTCCTTTACCCAAGCCTTGATTTTATAATCATGAGCTACAATCTATTTCTAATATTCAAAGTGATATATGGTTGAGATTACTTCTCACACTCACTTAAGATTTAGATTACATGTTTCATTCTAAGAATGTTCCTTAAATAACTCAATTCACTAATAAATGCAATTTTACTTTAATTAATTCCTTTTAACTAAATTAAACTCAAGACTAGACGATTCTTGATGACTTCCACATGCTAGACAAATGCCGATGCATAAGTACATGTCTAATGCTACCACAAAAATCAACACTATGGTCATGAATACATAATGTGGGAGCATGAGGAGACCATGTAGGAGGAGTACCCACAAATTATGGAAAATTTTGAAGAAAGTTGAATGTACATAAGTATGCAAGGACCCATTTTGGAAGCTGGAGTTCCTAGAGCCACATATCAGAGAGTTCATGTTCAATATATGTTGGATCCTTGGAAGGGAAGTAGTAGATCCTAAGGTACTATGGTGCAAAGAAGGGGGTACACTTCCTTGCATTGTACATGTTGTGGGGAACATGATATTGATGGTTGGAATTGTTGCAGGAGTTGAAATTTCAAAAGTTTCAAGTATTATGATGTAAATTTTATATATGTATACTAGTAGGGTGTTGTGCATCTAGGAAAGTGAAATTTGTAAGTGGAGGTGAATTTAATAGCCCCATTTATAATACCCATTTTAGCGATGTGTAATTAAATACGATGTGTGGTTGCAATCCCGAATATGTAATTTGTAAACATTGTATTTGATCGTAATAATAAAATAAATGTGACATTGGATGTGGGTGGACACTGATAGAGTAATTGGGGCCTAAGTTTCCACAAGAAAGGGGAATGTATTGGAATGTCTAAGAAAGGGGTCTAGGGGGTATTATTCCACTACAAGGAAAAAACCTTGTAGCGGAGGTTATAGCAGAGGTTTTTAGTGTTACAAAATTGGCAAAAATTGTAAAAACTAAATTCTGCTAAAACATCCATTTTTGGTAGTGGATGTTTTTGCAGAGATTATAACGGAACTTCATTATAACTAAAAAAATACAGGCGACGAATATTATAAAAAAAATTCATTATAATTAAACAACTTGCATTGATATCCAAATACATTGATCACCATTCTTCGATGGAACTGTTGTCAGTGCTCGAGCTACTTCCATGACTTGGGTTATTTGGCAAAATGTTTTGTTGATTTCCTCGATTGTTTTCCTCTTCTTCAAGTTCCATCCACTGTTGATTAATTGGGTTGGTTATCATTGATGTCAACCCTTGAAGAAATTCTGGTAGAAAATTTCGGTAGCCACAACAGTATGGTTAAGGGACTTCAGTTTGATTGATGTATAATGGTATGGCATTTAATATATTTTCAGGTAATACTATTATAGATGGATAGTACATTTCATGCCATTTCCGATGATATGTGGAATGCCACATAAATCTTGACGGTTAGAGAGTTATGGCCTTGTGAAGTTGGAGAACCCTCATGAGTTATCTAGAAGGACAAAGAAGTCAATATTATTCTAGAAGCTCCTAGAAGACGTTGACTAGTCAAGTGAGTAAAACTAGGAGTTAATCATGGGTTAAGTTATTGCAGTAAGAAAATAATTAAAAATAAATTAGTTACAACTAGAAGTGAAGAATTTACTATTTGTAGCAAAGTGGGTTAGAAGTGGGTTAACCCTAAAAGAAGGAAATTGGGTTAAGTTGGTTAGAAGGCAACCCCTTGAGGAAGCTACATGGAAGTATAAATAAGAGAGAAAGGATCTCCTATTAGCACCTATTGAATATCATTGAATATATATTTTGTGAAAGGTTATTTGGGTAGGTATTATTGATAGAGAAAAAGTGCGTCAGAAAAATTGCGGCAGGAAAAGTGCGGAAGAAAAATTACGACAGAAAAAGTGGGGTAGAAAAACCGTGAAAGTAGATACGTGGCAGCAAAATCATGGCAATAGGATGCTACAAGAATAAAAATGTATGGTTTTCATATGTGTAGTGTTGAATCTATGAATTTGGTTGAGGGTTTGCCTTGTAAATATGTTGGATTCCCTCTTGGAATTTTAGGGCTTGTTGTAGGGTTGATCTGAGGAAGATCTACTGAAGTTTAACATTGGTTCATGTTTGAGGGATTTTGGTTGAGGTATGTTTATGAAATTATTGGTATAGATAAAGGTTGTATAAAAGTGAGGTTCTAGCACATGGTTTTAGGTTCAGACTTGTGGTATAGTGTTTGAGGTATATGTTATCAGATTGGATTGGTTGATGAGTATATAGGGACAGGTTTCTGAGTGACAACTTTGACAGAACATCTTGTGACAATGAAATATTTAGTTTCTACATTTGGCACATATATTTCAAGGAAATTGGATGGGGAAAGGATAGGCGGTTGTATCCACCTTTCGTTTGTATCCAGAGAACATAGGGGGTTGTAGCCTCCTTCTGGTTGTAGCTAGAGAATTGGGGAGTTGAATCTTCCCTCAGGTTTTAGCTTGAAAATAGGGCGTTAGATCCTCCTTCTAGTTGCACATGGAAAACAAAGGAAGTTGGTTCTTCCAATGAATGTATTTTTTAAAGACACATAAGAAAAATCATTCCATGGTTTTCTCCTGCATTGGGTTTCCACGTAAAATACTAGTTTAGTGTGTATGTGTGTGATTACTCATTGTTTATGGTTTATTTATTCTGAACATGATTGAATGATATTGGTAAATTGATCATAAAGACAAATAACATTTATGCACTGTGGTTAAAAATGATTATAATTTCTCTATTATTGATTCACCTCCCTCTCAATAATCCAACAATTGGTATCAGAGAAGGTTTCTTCAAAAATTATTTTAACCACTGAAAGGTAGATTATGGAGAGCAACAATATGTATAAAAATGGAATACCACATTTGATGGAAAAAACCATGCATTCTGGAGCAGAAGGATGAAAACATATGTATAGGCACATGGTTTTGAGGTTTGTAAATCAGTTGTAGATGGATACAAAGAACCATCAATTTTGCCAACAATTGACCACAGAAATAACTTAGTCGAAATAATTCAAAAGCCACAAATGCACTTCTGAATGGTCTTTGTGATTCAGTATATACCAAAGTTGTACATTGTAGCTTCGCTAAAGAGATTTCAGAAAAAATTCAAAATATTTATGAAGGAGATTCAAAAGTCAAAGAAGCAAAGCTTCAAACTTACAGAGGTCAATTCGAACAACTAAATATGAAGGAAGATGAGAATATTGCAACTTACTTCTTATGAGTTGATGAAACAATGAATGCAATTGTAGGATTGGGAGAAGAGGTTAATGAATCTGTAATTGTTCAAAAGGTAGTAAGATCTCTTCCAATGATATTTGATCCTAAGATTGCATCACTAGAGGAAAGAGTAGATTTAGACTCAATAAGCATGAATGGACTACATGTAATCTTCACAACCTATGAAATGAGAACAGAATAGGAAAATCCAAGTATAAAAGAAGAAACATTCAAAGCATCCAAAAGGTCAAAGAAAAAGGGAAAGAAAAAGGAAAAAGAATATAGCAGCAAGAGTGACATCTCTAAAAATGATGAAGAAGTGGCCAACTTTGTCAGAAGATTGAAAAAGGGAACCGACGACAGATATAAAGGTAAGCTTCCATTGATTTTTTTTTAACTGTGATGATATTGGTCATTTTTCTAACAAATGTCCTCACAAGAAAAAGAAAAGACGTGAAGAGGATGATTCAAACAACAAAAAAACATATAAAGGTAAAAGAACCAACAATAAAGTCTTCAAGAAAAGTTTTTACACCAAAGAAGATTGCTCCTCATCAAATGAATATTAAGTCAGTGAAAGTGAGACAAAAAGATTTCTATTCATGGCAATAGAAGACTACGATAAATAAGAGATTGAAAATGAGTATGAAGAATCAAAAGTTGACTATAGAGAAGAACTTTTGAATTCTATAGAAGTTATAAAAAGAGAAAAGAAGAAAAACAAGAAACTCCAGGCAGAGCTAGACAAGAAAGAAGACATTCAAAATTTAAACTCTAAAGAACTAGAGCATATGATCACTAAATTAAAGGTTCAAATAGAAGAAGACAAAATAATTGAGAACAATAAATATTATGTTGTATGTTGTCACAATGATATTCAATAAATTTCTATGGAGGATTGACAAGATTTATCACTTACAACACACTTCTCTTTACCACCTCTTCTATATCTTCTATAAAAATGTTACAATAACTTCTACAAAAGTTTTGCAACCCACTATATTGGATAACCTTCTTATAATTATTTAAAAATACAAAAAGGAAACGAAATAGGAGAAAACCAATTCAAGGGACCAACATCCATTTTCTTCCGACCCAATCTTGAGTTTAATGAAAAAATGAGCAGCGATAAGCCTTCACTATGCCTATCTAGGAAAAGTAAATCGCAAAAAATTCCACTTTAGTTGAGATTGTAATTGACTCTTTTCATGCAACAATGAATTTGTTATTACTTATTTTTAAAATAGTAAGGAAAATCAAGTCCTTGAGGTGCAAATCTTTCCTCCAATTTGAAGTGGATATTGTAATTAACTCTTTTCATGTGCCAATGAATTTGTTATTACTTATTTTTAAAATAGTAAGACAAATCAAGTCTTTGGAGGTGCAAATCTTTCCTCCAATTTTTTCAATCTGTTTTTTTTTTCACCTCGAGGGACTTAATCCCTTTATGGATATGATAGATCCGAAGTTAAAATGAATATAAGTTGGTTATATATATATATATATACAATGATTTGAGTGCTAACGTCTAGGGAGGTGTACATACCCTAACCCCCTCTGAATATGTACACCTTTGTAGACTTTAGTACTCAAATCGCTGAGCGGAGGAGGGTTCCTTGTCATAGAAACAAGGGGGTGTCGTACACCAATTTGATGTTTGGCTTGGCCATGACCTTAAAATTACATTATTATTATTATTATAAAGTTGATATTGAAATAATTTACTTCATCTTGATATTGAAATAATTTAATTTTCTTGTTATTAATATTTTTTTAAATTCCACATGTCAACTTTGTGTTAAACATTGAAAGAATTACACATCTCTCTCATATTGAGATGTAGAAAACACGAATAATATATATATATATATATAATTTTTAATTGCTTTATGAATATTCATAAATAAAGTAAAGTTGATATTGAAATTTTTTAGTTAAAATGTACATTAAAATATTTCATTCATGGTCAATATTGAAATATATCTTTTATTATTGATATTTTTTAAATGTCACCTCTCAACTCCATATTGAACATGGAAAGAATTACACATCTCCCTCATACCAAGTTGTAAAAAATCCCTACTCTATTTCTATACTTTATCTATTGTATTAAATTTTAAAACCTCAAACATTTATATAGGTAGTTATATAAGTAGTGGAGTCGTCAACTTGAAAACACGAAAATTGCCATCAACGGGTTAGGGAAGATAGTATCATCCTCAGTTGAACGTCCATCTAAAAATTCATAATCCATTGATACTCTTAAACAATTTATGGCTCTTTGGTATTTTAGGAAGAAATTTTGCTGATGGATTTGGTTTTACCCCATAATCAATTGGTACCCTATTGGAAAAAAACAAAAAAAAAACATTATGCAAAATTCAAGTTATTATTAATATTTTTTTCTTAGTAAGAAAAAACTTATACTCATATGATCAGAATATACATATTACTATCTCACTTGAGACTACATCTGTGACTTTCTCTCCTAGAGCTTGATCTGTCCAACTTATATATCTTTCAAAAAACTCATAATTTCTTACTATTGTTGGATTACTAAGAGGGGGGTGAATAAGTAATGAGAAATTATACCTTATAATAAATATTATGTTGTATTATGTCACAACAATATTCAATAAATTTCTATGGAGGATTGATAGGATTTATCACTTACAACACACTTGTCTTTACCACCTCTTCTAGATATTCTATAAAAAATGTTACAAGAACTTTTACAAAAATTTTTCAACCCACTATATTGGATAACCTTCTTATAATTATTTAAAAATACAAAAAGGAAAAGAAATATGAGAACACTAATTCAAGGGACCAACATCAAATAACAACTTGAAGAAAAAGACATGATCATTGGAAATTCAGAAGCAGATGTTGTTACATTGAGAAAATGCCTTCAATAGAAGAATATGTAGAACATTTCAAAGGTTTTGGATAATATTATCAATAGTCAAAATCCACATCATAACAAGTCTGGGATAGGATACAATCAGACAGAAAGAGGCTCAAGCTCCAAAACCACATATAAAGAAACACAACCAATAAGTTATGCATAAACAATTAGAGGAGACAAGAAGTTTTACAGGGAAGATCACAAGGACACTCCTCCATCTAGATGAGTCAGATTTCAAAATCAGTGACAGTCAGAAACAAGTAGGCCTCAAAATGAAGAAGGATTCAGACGAGTAACTCCTTTCAGAAGATTTTCAACCCCAAGTATCAAACTATATTTTTTGGTTTATGTTATGCATGTAATAATTTTGGACATAAAGATGTAAATTGCAGAGCTAATAGTAGGAACATAAACAACTTTGAAAGTCATGCACAAAATGGTTATCCAATAAGGCCTAATGAAATGCTACAAAATGCAACAAATTTGGAAACATGACCAAATATTGTAGAATGACAGTCCCTCCTAGAGAATCACAACATAATAACAACAATCACAGATAGGAACCTCAACAGAGAATATGGATAAGAAAGCAGGACCAATTTAACAATGAAGAATGCACACTCACTCTATAGGATAAACACAAGAAACATGGTTGGTATGTTGACAATGCCTATTCAAAACACATGACAGGTGATGATGACATGTTTATTACATTAATAAAGAAAAGAGATGGATCAATCTCTTTTGGAAATGATGACTCAACTAGAATCATTGGAAAGGGCACAATTAGAATTGGAAACAAGAATACCAAGGCATAAAATGTTCTACTAGTGGAATAGATGAAACATAATCTTCTAAGTGTAATTCAATTGTGTGACCAAGGGAATAAACTTACGTTTGATTCACATAAGTGTGAGATAAGAAAAGTAGGTTCAGGAAAATTGATTGCAACAACTGCATGAACTTCAAGCAACATATATGTATTAAGTGAAATTGGAAATGAAAAGTGTTGTCTAGGAAAGGAGGATGAAGGTTAGATATTGAATAGAAGAATGGGTCACATAAACTTAGATAATCTCGTCAAAGTAAAAAAAAATGAAGCAGTTACAGAAATTCCCTAGATCACAAAACCAACCAACATATTATGCAAGCATTGTCAATGAGGAAAGCAAACAAAGACTAGGTTCAAATCAAAGGAATACTCAATGACAAGACCATTGGAAATTGTGTACATTGATCTAGTTGGACCGAATAGAACAAAGGATTTAAAAGGTGAGAAATACTTTATGTTATTAGTTGATGATTATACAAGAATGACTGCAGTTTGCTTTCTCAAGAATAAGTCAGAAGCATTTGAAAACTTCAAGGTTTACAAGGAAATGGTCGAAAATGAAATGGATTCAAAAATCAAATGTTTGAGATTTGATAATGGAGGAGAGTTTACTTCAAAGGAATTTGTGGATTTCTGCAGCAAGCATGGAATAAAAAGGAAATTCTTTGTTGCTAGGACACCTCAACAAAATGGAGTTGTTTAAAGAAAGAACAGGAAAATACAGGAAATGGCTCAAACAATGTTAATGGATTATAAATTGATAGATGTTTTTTGGACACATGCAGTAATACCCCAAGCCGAGCCCCTAATTTTTAATCATGAAGTGTAAACATGTTTCATAGGTTGGTGAGCTAAGTAATGATAAGCTAGGAGGCTTATGTGATAGTTGGGCCAGAGAACCTAGGATGCTAATACCATGAGCCTGTTTTGTATATGTAAATAATCAAATCATTAATATAAAATCATCACTATGTGTAGACCGACCATGATGAAAGAGTATGGGGGACTAGGTTCCACTAGGTTAGGTAAGGGGGGGGGGTGAGAGGCTGGAAAAAGGGGATAATATTAAGATATTAAATATTAGAGAATAATATATATTATTATTCTAAATGTTGTGAGGAGGATATGAATTTATCCTAAGGAGGAACATGCTTCATGAGCGCCATGTGTCATCTCAGGCACATACAAATATATGTGGGGATTTTGACTATTTCGAGGATCCTTTTTTCCATTCCTTCCACTCACGCATACAACCATAAGACAAGTAGTAAAACCTGGAATACCATTGTTGAACCCTCGACCATATTGGATCTATGCAACGAGCCCGAACTGATATCTTTGATGAATCTGTACCTTGCGGGTTTCCTGTGTTTTGTTCTGCCATTATCGTGCCCCACAACCTATTTTTGTTGTTTCCATCACCCTTTCTCATCTGTTGAGGATATGGATTGAAGAAGCGGGTTGTCATGCCCATGAGAAACTCTCTCTAGGTGAGAGAGTTTGCTGAGGAAGTGAGTTCTCCTGGAGGGAGTCCAGTAACAACTACAAAGCTTTGAGAATTCATGTCTGACCTATTGATGAAGCCCTGGAAGGGAGGTGGAGTAGTGTTGATGGGCGAAATTGACCGTCCGTCAACTCAGAGAGTGGAGCCGGTCCAGGGTTGTCTAAATAACCCAAGCCGTTTGGAATGAACCACCCTGACGAGTTTAACGGCTCCGTTGGCTGCTCTAAGGTATTTTAAGAAAACCAAAGAGGAAACTAATCTAAACTAACTAATCAAACTAAAACAAATAAAACTAACTAAAACTAATTAAAACAATCTAACTAAAAACAAACAAACTAATACACTAATCTAATTAAAACAAACTACTAAATTAAACTAAAACTAAACATAAACTACTCTA
>JZKD02S1737679.1:520264-543989 GCA_000966675.3 Picea glauca | reverse complement strand
ATCCATAACATGATCAATCGAATCAAAGCTAAATCCAATCAAAGCTAATTCGGGAAACTAAATTCAATTAATCAAAACAAAATTATATACAATAACGCATGCTTATGTGTCAAAACAAATCCACGCTGTAAACAAAGCTTATGAGTTTGTCATATAAATATGTGATAATCATACTAGTGAGACTGCTCGAGCTATGCCAATTTTGAATTGACGACCGCTGTAGCTGACCCCACGTTCTTAAACAAAATCGAACCTGTTGTTCGCTGTTTCTTATCAGTGACTGTCGATTTAGCCTTATGACTGGTGAGCCTTGCAACTTGATCTTCCAGAGCATGAATTTTGGACTGCAGCATTGGCACATCAAGGTAATACCTTTCTAACCATGAGCCACACTGATCACATGGTGGAGCAGTTGGTTCGGATAGAACAGGAGGGGGTTTTGAAGAGTCACCGGGGGTTTCACAAGGCATTTTGATGCCTAGATAATTAGGATCATTTTGCAAGCAAGGTGGTAGGTTTTTGACAAAATCGTATGAGGGTTTGTCACACAGACCTTCAGAATAGGGATACTCACTTGCCAGGTAACGTTCAACCTCTGAGTCAGAATATTCACTCACCATGATAGGGTCAGGATTGACAGGAGTCTTCGGTTTGTTTCTTGCCATGCGAGAGATTAATTGGGCGTTCCTCTTACCTTTAGAATTTGCATTAGGTTTGATTTTAGGCCTTTTAGCCATGGGTTTATCATTTTCCACATCCTTGGTGATAGAATTGGGTAGGTCAATAGGTGAGTCGGGTAGAGGTTTAGGTAACAGAGAACTGTAAGGCATAGGGGGTACTGACTTGCTCTCGCTCACCACAGGTTTGTCAACCTGTGGTGGGCTTGAGTCCTAAAAATTATTTCGAATAAGAAAATCATTCCAACAGTCTCGACATAACCCCAAATGACAAACCACAAGCATTTTAATTAACCCAAGGTGAAAAAGGCTGTTATCGGCCTGGTTCCGTTTATATCTTTTAGACATTTTAAACAGACTCCTATGCAAGTAATATGGCGTATTAAGCTCATATCCCATGAAAACCATAAGTAGCCGAAGGTGGTACAAGAAAACGAAACCATACCGGCCCTCGCAGGTGATAAAATGCTTGGTTATCATCAACAAGTCGTGCCAACGTTGCTTAAGCATATTCGTGGGTAAACCTTTGGCACAAGAGCTCACCCTTCATGACTGGAAGAGCAATGTCCATGGGACATCTTCCACTTTGCAATTTTTTGACCATTTCTGTCCAGTAGCAGGCAGACTGGTAGCTAAACTGAGAAATTGCTCGTCAATTTCCAACTGCACATCCCCAACCTTGGCTCGGCAACCATCAAAGGTTAATGCGAATTGCCGAGCCAAGCCAAGGTTAAAGCCATCAAACTTTCGTATGAACAGGAGCCATCCGAATTCCTCAAGGTCACTGTAAGCACCGTCGAACATCAACAATTCCTGACACCCATTGGGTTCATCCCTTACGACTGGAGCCATGGTGCGGGTGCATTGTAGGGTTTGGATAAACACATAGGAGCAAAATTGTTTGGGCTAACAACTGCGAACGATGAAAGGGGAAGTGAATTAATGTGTGTGTGCGAGGGTGGTGGGATTATCACTTCCATGCAGCATAGTAATGGCACAATACAACGCTGTTCAATCAATGACAACATCGTTTAAACCATATTAACCGACCAACCCAAAAATTAAGCGGTGGATGGTATTCCAATGTATTGTTCAATACGAAATCAAACCCAAAGTTTAATATGAGTCATCAGACCAATTGTCATTCAATCAAACCCAAAGTTAAATGTTTAACCAATCGCGCCATTGCATAATTTCAAACTATTTCCATTCAATTTGAAATCAAACTCATATGTTACCCATGCGCTTGTTGCATAATGTATAATCAAAGTTGATAAAACAGTGTGACAAGAGGTAAAATCGATAAGCCAAGAGATTATAATAATAAGGATCACATCATATAAAAACCAAAATCAACCCTGACCCCTATATAATCAAGTATAACCCTTAAATTTACATGCTCAATGCCTTATCAATCAAATAAAGATCAAGTTGCGCAATCAAAGCAAGAATAGGCAAATGGTCATAGTTCGAAAAAAATCATTCCAACCACTTGATAAACCAAAGGTAAGTACCGATCAAAATACCAACGAGAAGATCATGACAGTTCAAATAACGATGGAGGAGTTTTCACACTTTTAGTCGTGAAAACCAAATCGACCAATTTGCAGGGGTCGCATGAAATGAAAATATTGTCTATTTGCAAAATACGATGGAAATTTGAAGTTCAGGAGACATAGGTGTAGGCAACTTTTAAGGCAATAGAAAAAATTGTATTGGCTGCCAACAAGTAGCCAATGGATTGTGTGACAGTGAAGGTGTATACTCCTAGGGTGGGAAATGTTGTTGGCAAGTTTACAATTGGGAGTGAGCTTGTCATTGATGGCAAGAACAACGATGGAAAGCAGGCTCAGAAGACATCGTAAGTCTAGACAGGAGGAGTGCACAGATGGAGGATAGATCTTAGGTATTAGATTCGAGTGCGAGGTCTGACCGTCATTAGATCCAGGAGAACCTGCACTTTATTTAAAGTGCAAGGATAAGTGGGCTTACAAAATCTCGAGAGCAAGAGGACCGTCCATCTTCGGATAGGACACATAGTCATAGATTAGTATTTCACTGACTGCAAAGTCAAAGGAAGGAGGTGCTCTAACCCCTTGAACTCATGATATGAGAGATCACAAAATGATCTGGACCGTCGATCCAAGAAGGACACATGGATAAAGATCAACATTTCGCTGACTGAAAGGTCAAAGGAAGGAGGTTCCCTAACCTCTCGAACTCATGATATGTGAAATTGTGATATAATCTCAGTCGTTGGATCGAGCACAAATATGGACCGTTGATCCAAGAAGGACACATGGTGAAAGATCATCCTTTCACTGACTGGAAAGTCAAAGGAATGGGGTTCCCTAACCTCTTAAACTTGCGATATGAGAAATCGTGAAACAATCTTAGTCATTGGATCAAGGAAAAATCTGGGCCGTTAGATCCAGGAGGTGAATATGGCAGACCACGCCATAAAGGACATGTGGAAGACTACATCAGCAATTACATGTGGCACGATTAGACAATGACAAGTGTCAAGATGATTCGACATTTCAGGAACCTATAAATCACAATTTTGAGTGACACGTGGTAGCCAGACAGATCATGTCATGTCATCAAGTGACATCATTCCAGGAGTTTAGTTTCTGGAGTTTTAGCATCAAAACTCCCTCAAAGTCCCGAAAGCTAAAGTTCCAAGGCGGAGAATAGCCATCTAATCACCATAGATCATGGACCGTTTATCTGAAGAGCGAAGTGCTCAAATGGCTAGCCAGTGGTCATATTTTTTGGTCACATCATCGAGAGCTCGAGAGTAGAGCTAGAGAAGCCAAGCTCTATTTCAGAGTTTGGGACATGGAGAGTCAAGACAACTCATCAGAGAATCCCCAAAATGCAAAATGCGAAATGCCTTCTAGCATAGGCTGTGGTCACCACCAGTGGTCATGTGAGGGGAAGGAGCTAGTGTTTTCTAAGCTCCATTTCAGGGATTGCGACATGGGAGAGTCGAGATCTTTCAACATAGGATTCCTGAATTACAAACTATGAAATCCCTTTATGGATAAGCACTTGGTCATCACCGATGGTCACATGAATGGAAGGAGCTAGCATAGCTAGGCTCCATTCAGGGTATCAGGAGTTCCAGAGGAAGGAGTCAAGGAGACTCACGGCAGAATCCCCAAAACACAAGTTGTGAAGAGCCTTTTTGATTAGGCTTGTGGTCACAGCCAATGGTCTTTTGGAGAGGCATCCTGGGCCTGGTGCCAGTTCATGTAGGGATCATTCACGAGGAACCATTGATCTCTGGTTTGCCTTCCAGAAATATCTCAACTGTTCAAAGACTCCAACAACCAAAGAAGCCATACTTGATTGGATGTAACTTCCAGAACAAAGTGATGGTGTTTTCCAGATAATTTGAAGAGTCTTCAGGGTGATCGACAGAGAAGATGAAGAGTCTCGAGGCCATTTCTAGTGGAGTGTAGACTCATCATAGAGTCAATTGACATATAAAAGGGGGTGAAAGACTGTTACAACAAGTGAAGCCAAAGGACCTCATGAGAAGTGTGAGTGATGATGAATGTAGGAACGATATGCAGTGGCATAACGCATGTAGAAGGCACAAGGTGCACTGATACTATAAAAATGGAGAACAAAGAAGGGATCGTGTCACTGTTGTTGTGAGTAGTGCATGCGTGTAGAAGCATGAGGTGCAATAGCTGAAGCATAGAATAAGAAAAGAAAATAAATGCATATCCGTGAGAAGAAGAGAAAGATGAGGTGTGCATGCTGATACAAAGGAGAAGATTATAAAGCTGAAGAGGATGCAAGAAAGAAGACACTGGTGCAGGCAGAGCAGAGCAGCATAGCAGAACAATGATAAGCTTGGTAATCGAATAACAACTATCGAGTCACTGTAATAAATTCAAAGAAAGCAAATTTTTATATTTTAGGGTGGATGGGAGGTGCTAGGGAGGACTGTTGTCCTCAGAGTTTCAAGTAGGTGCTTGAACGCAGGGAGTTATAGCTTCCATCTGGTTGCAGCCAAAGAAGCCAGGGTGGCAGGGTGGTGCAAGGGAGAACATTAGTTCTCTAATATATAGGTTGGTGCCTGTATGACTGGAAGTTGGTGATTCCATCCAGTTGGTGCTGGAACATTCATGGAGTTGGTAATTCCTTCTAGTGGGTGCTAGAGAAACCAGAGATTTGGTTCTCTCAGCAAGTAAAGGATTGCAAAATAAAGGTGGTAGCCTTATTATGAGTTGGTGCTCATAAGAATGATAATGTACAAAATACAATTATCATATAAAGAAGAAGAGGTTTTCACCCTTTATGGGTTTCCTTAGGAATATCTATCTCTGTATTGTACATGTGTGTGATTGATGTTGAATACTCTACTAATTATTTATTGTGATCATCATTGAGAGTTTTGTAATGAATTTAAAAATGGATATAATTGTTTAAGCACAGTAACAACTGATTCACCCCCCCTCTCAGTTGTCCAACAATTGGTATCAGATCCGACCCCTTTTATCTAAGGGTAGATCTTAGAGCTGAAACATGTCAAGCCATGAAGGAAATTCAACCAATAAGGCCCCTCTGTTCAATGGAACAAACTTTGACTTCTGGAAAGTTAGAATGAGAACCTACATAATGGCTTTAGGTGCAGATATCTTGGATGTGGTAGAGACTAGTTATGTAAAGACAGTTGTACTAGCTAATAAGGATGACAAGCTAGAATTCAGCTTCAATGCTAGGGCTATGAATGCTATTCTAAGTGGGCTTGCAGAAGCAGAATTTGTAAAAGTTATGCACTTAGAAACTGCCAAAGAAATGTGGGACAAACTCATTAGTAGTTATGAAGGTAATGAGAAGGTAAAGGATGCCAAGCTTCAAACCTACAAAGTACAGTTTGAAAAGATGAAGATGAAATAGGATGAAACTATTGGAAAGTAATTTTTGATAGTTGAAGAACTGGTAAATGCAATGAAAGCACTTGGTGAAAAAATTGAGGAACCCTCTTTAGTTCAGAAAATTTTGAGATCTCTACCAAATAGGTTCAACCCGAAGGTCTCTGCTATAGAAGAACTCAATGATATAAAAGCCTTGGCATTTGATCAACTTCTAGGAACATTGACCACATATGAAATGAGAATAGTTAAAGATAAACCCACCTCCAAAGAAGCATAATTTAAAGAAACCAAGAATGAGGATTCTGAGCCTGATGAAATTGAAGCAAAATTTGTGAGAAGACTGAAGAAGGGATCAAGAAAATACAAAGGTAATATGCCTTTCAAATGTTTCAACTATGGTAATATAGGTCATTTTGCAAATAAATGTCCTCACAAAAGAAAGGATCAGACATATGATGATGAGGAGAAGCACAAACACAAAAATTTCTTTAAAGAGAATAATTTTAAGAAGAAAAGTCTTTGTGTAAACAATGATGATGATCCTTCAAATGATGAAGACAATGACTCCTCTATTGAAGATAAACTAAATGAATTCATGTTATAGAAATGGCTCAACCCGTAGTCAATGCTTCGTCTCTCGCCTCTAACCCTTTTGGGGGTTTCGGCCACTCACCGAGTTACAATGTTCAGACCATCCCCATGGCTACTAGTCTGTTTTCTTATGGTATGCCAAGTTTCACTTCGCAATCTTCGACTTCCATCCCAACTACTGGACATAAAACTAGCCTTGGACTTGGGGGCACCACACCTCCTTACACTCCCTTTCTGTTTGTTATCTCTCATATTCCCCAAGCGAATCCTAATGTAGGAGGTGTCCCTTTCCCTAACCCCAGGTCTAATCCTTTTGTGACTGGATGGAATAACCAAGCTGGCGGACAATTTCCACCCTATATCTTTATCCCCTTGATGCCAAATTCGACCAATACTTTTGGCATAACAAATCCACTTCAATCCTCCAGATTCCCACCCGGAGGAGGTTAGTCTTATGTCTTGAGCACCCCCAACCTAGATCTAATCCAGTTGGGGGTAGTTTTAACAACCCTCAGTTTGGAGCAAGTCCAACTGGGGGAAATTTTCATAACCCTTATCAGAACATTCCTGCTGGAATGATGCCCAATCCATCTTTCATGAATCCGCCCAGAGGAGGGTATTTTAATTCCAAACAAGGTTCTTGTCCTTACCAGAACCCTAGATGGAACACAAATCCTAATACTTAGTCTTTTGCAGGAGGATGGGGTCCGGTGTTGTAGCCCCATATTCCCTTTCTAGCCACGCTTAATCTGCCAGATTTGTCTAAACTAATGAATGACCCAGTGAGTCATGATCCCACATGGACCCCTATCCCCACCAAGCTTCCGTTAGACATTCCAAAGTTTGAAGGTAAGAATGGCGAGGACCCTGGTGATCACGTCACTACTTTTCATATTTGGTGCTCATTGAATTCTTTGAATCACAATTCTATTAGATTACGATTGTTTTAGCACACTGTTATCGATATTGCGTCACAATGGTATATTGAGCTCCCTAGGGGAACATATAGGTCTTTTCAACAGTTAGTGCTAGCCTTTCTTAACCATTTCAACTACCCGTTCATTACGATGCTGGCCTTGAACTTTTTTCAACTTTACGCCAGGGTTCCGACACTCATATTTCAGACCATATCCAGGAATGGCATAGGGGAAGACAGTTAGTTAAGACTCCCATACCCCCAACCTTTCTTTTAGAATGGTTTTTAAAATCTTTTCACACTCCTATTTCAAAGGACGTTGCTACTTCCGGGGTCTTCAATGAGGAAGAGGCCATTTTTAGAGCCCAACAATTTGATTTGATCTATGCTCAGTCTGGGATGTTATACCACCTTCTTCCCGATGCACCACGGTCGACTCATGATCGTAGACAGGGTCCTGGTCCCCATGCCGATGGCATTGTAGGGTCCACCAATGTAAAGTCTGTAGAATCGGCAACAAAGTCTTCCGAAAGACCAACATCATCTGGATACTCCAAACCCACCCAATCGACAGATGTACATTCTGTGCAGTCATCAAAAAACCCAAATGGTGACCAACAACTAGATGGGAATAAACATAAAGGTCGAAATAATCATAGAGGTGGGAAGAATAAACCCAAGGACAAGAATAATAATGGAAAACATAATGGTAATGCTGGAGAGGGCACGAAATAAAAACGTAAGGTTAAGTTTCCTTGTAAACTTTGTACAGATGATCACCTTACACACTTATGCCCCAAACTTGTGGAAGATGCGAGGCTTTTAAATCTTCCACCTACTGTGATAATGAATCCTTTTCCTCACAACTATCACTTAGCCTCGAGTTCTTCGAACACCGGAAATGCGTCTGGTGGGAGTCAAAACCCACCATCGCAATATGGCGACCATGTTTGTATCAATATGGTCGATGCAAAAATCAATATAGCCACTCGCACTCGAGATTATGGCTCTTAAAAAGATAGTACTAGCCTAGAAGCTCCTCCTCCACCCCTGGAGATGAACTTACAGATCGAGAAACCAGAGCCACCACCTCATATTCCAAAATGAGTATTCAAGCACTCTAACCATAACCCTAATGCTAAAGCCACCCGGAACTACTCTATTGTTGAAGATCTAGGAAAAACACCTTGCGCGATGTCTACTTTGGAGGTACTCCAGACGTGTCCATCACAGAGGAATGCCTTACTCTCTACCTAGTGGCTCGAAGATCATCAAGTTTGATGTCACGGACATGAAGCCTCGCTTACCCTACCAAGTGGCTTTCCAAATCCACGTGGAGTATTCTAAATATACCATCAAACAAGCGGTCATTGATGAAGGTGCTGCCACTTGTGTGATGTCCTTATCCTGTTGGAAAGCTATCGGTTCTCCAACCCTTTCAAAGTCGTTGACCATGTTGACCGCATTCGACGATCATTCCTTCCACCCTCATGGTATTCTCCCCACCTTTCTGGTCCAGTTAGGCGGGAAGACGGTAGAAGTGGAAGTAGAGGTCGTTGATGCACCTCTTGATTATAACCTATTACTAGGTCGCAATTGGACTTATGCTATGGTTGCCATCGTATCATCCATTTTTTGCACGCTTTGTTTTCCTCATAAAGGGGAGATTGTGATGATCGACCGATTATCCTTTGCATACTCTATCCCAAATGCATCTATTCGACCATCGATCCATGTGATTGACAATTCTCAGTCGACAACTGAGAATATCAGTTTCAGAATGTATTCTTCCCTCATGGTTACTTTTGACTTCTTGGCACCGATTCACCACATTTACTCCATGTCTAGTACACCTGCTTTAGTAGAGAAGTCCACCCCTTTCCGTACTTTTTATTTCAGTGACCCTTGGACCCTACCTTCTCTGACTTCATCGATTGAAGGTTAGTCACATGATGGCATGGATATGCCACTATTGGTAGTAGAGATTGAATATCAAGCTATCCTTGACTCTTCTGCCGATCCTAATCCTGTTCCCTCGCAGACAACCGAGGAGGATCTAGTTCTCAGGCCTGTGTGGGCCACTTCGTTATATTGTTCACATGATTTCTTGGATGAGACTTTGCCTTCGGACGAAGCCATCCTTGAAGCCATGAATGTTTTCGAGAGACCTTGGGACGATATGCATCATTGATATTATTTTCTCCCAAGTCTTGAAAAAATTGAGCAAGGTGATTTTAGATCTGCCCTGAGTGAGATAGTCGGTCACGTCGTAGTTCCACTTGATACACATGGAATTTACGTTGAAGGAAATATGGCGAGTATTTCTCCCACCATTCAGATCAATATCTCTCGTACCCCTGGCAAGATTGAAAACACAAATATAGGTGTATATTGTTCGCTAGAAGAGATTTTGATCTACACCAACCTCTTCAAAGATTTTTGAGACGTATTCACTTGGTCATATGAAGAGATGCCAGGGATCGACCCCCATATTGTCGAACATGAGATTAGAACTTACCCGGATGCTAAACTCATTCGACAACGTCTTAGAGCTGTTAATCCTAGGAAGGCCCCCGCTATTAAGGCAGAGGTAGAGAAGCTACTTAATGCCATCTTTATCTACTTGGTTCCCTTGACCGAATGGGTATCCAACCCCATTCCCGTGAATAAAAAGAAAGAAACCATCTGCGTCTGTATGGAGTTTCATGACCTGAACAAGGCCTATCCTAAAGATAACTTCCCCATGCCTTTCATTGATCATATTCTCGATAAGTGTGTGGGAAGATAAATATTTTCTTTTATGGATGGATTTTCAGGCTATAACCAAATCCAGGTCAAACCCAAAGACCAACATAAGATGGAATTCATATGTCCTTGGGGCACGTTTGTATACTGAAAAATGCCTTTCAGCCTGAAAAACACCGAAGCAACCTTCCAACGAGCCATGAATTTCGCTTTTCATGATCGCAAACACATAGTCGAAGCTTACCTTGATGATCTTACTGCTCACTCTCACAAGAGAATGGATCATGCTACACACCTTCAACTGGTTTTTGAAAGATGCTGCTACTATAGAATCCGACTCAACCCTCATAAATGCATATTTTGCATTAGATCTGGCCATCTCTTAGGATTCTTATTCTCCGAGATAGGGATCATGGTAGATCCAGTTAAGGTTGAGGCAATTCTTCAGTTGCCTCCCCCGTGCACGATTAGACAGCTTCAAGGTTTACATGGGAAAGCTAACTTTTTGTGTCGGTTTATTGTGAATTATGCCAATATCACTAAGGGTTTCATGTGCCTATTGAATAAAGACACCCCGTTTATCTGGGATGAGCGAGCCCAACAATATTTTGACGCTTTAAATAAATCCTTGGTATCGACCCCTCTACTGAAATCTCTTGATTACAATAGAGATTACTTATTGTATATCACCACGTCTAAAGAGACCATTGGCATGGTTCTAGTTCAGGAGGATGATGAGATCCGTGAGCACATCATGTACTATCTCAGTCGAAATTTAGCCGGTCCTGAATGTAATTACTCACATGTTGAAAAGCTAGCTTTGGCTACTGTCCACACAGTCCAATGTTTATGACACTATATATTGCTTTGCAAAACTACTGTGGTTGTCGATGTTAATCCATTTCAATACGTCCTCACTAGACGTATCATAGGCGAAAAATATAATAAATGAATTTTCATCCTACAAGAATTTGATCTCGACTTTGCTTTGGCTAAGTCCAAGAAATCACTAGTTTTTGCAGAGTTAATATCTGATTTCCCACGATTAAATGAAGATTTTATTCATGTCAATTCATTCATGGATGAACACATTTTCCTTGTCTCGTCATCCAACCCTTGGTATGGAGATATTGTTTTATATCTTCAAACCTTGAAGTTCGCTCAACATCTCTCATGAGATGATCGACGACATGTTAGATACCAAGCCAAAAAGTATACAATCGTCAGCGACACTTTGTATCGTTGAGGAATAGATATCATCTTACATAGTTGCTTAACTCACAAATAATCCAAGTTAGTCCTTAATGATTGCCACAAAGGGGCTTGTGGCGGTCATATATCCAGGCTTGCAACGACCCAAAAAATATTGTGAGCTGGTTACTTCTGGCCCACTATCTTTAAAGATTGTATTGAAGCGGTTAAGAAGTGTCACCCCTGCCAGGTGTTCACTCGAAAAATGCGCTCGCACCCAACCCTTCTCCACCCAGTCATTACCGTCGGTCCCTTCACTAAGTGGGGAGTAGATTTCGTTGATTGCAACCCAACTTTGGCTGGGGGGCATCAACACATTATCCTGGCTGTCGACTACTTCACCAAGTGGGATGAATCCATGCCTACTGTGAAATCCGATGGGAAGACTGCAACTTTTTTTGTATTCAACCAAATTATTGCCCGATTCGGTATCCCGAGTGAGATTGTCACTAATCATGGAAGTGATTTTAAAAATGAAATGATGATAGAACTAGCATCTAAGTTGGGGTTTAAACATGATCAATCATATCCTTATTACGTCCAGGAAAATGGGAAAGTAGAGGTTGTCAATAAGTCTCTGAAGACCATTTTGCAAAAAACTGTCAGTGAGAGCAATTCCAACTGGCATGTCATATTATATCCCGTACTTTAGGCATATTGAGCCTCAGTTAGGACTACCACCGATTTTTCTCCTTTTTAGTTAGTACACGGTGTGGAGTCGATACTTCTCATTGAATGCGAAATCCATTCTCTCAAATTGGTAGTTGAGCTCCTACCTTACACTTCAGATTAAAAGTGATGCCTTATACACCTAGAGATTCTTTATGAGCAGCGTCGGGACGCCTTTATGGCTATCGAGGCAAACAAGAAATGCGTCAAGGTTCAATATGATAAGTCTGTCTGTCCCCAATTGTATGCTGAGGGTGACTTGGTCCTCTTGTATGACCAAGCCAAAGAACTGCTAGGGGAAGACAAGTTTAAACCCATGTGGCACGGTCCTTGTATTATGCGACGTGTTCTAGAAAAAGAAGCCTACGATTTGGAAGATTATGAAGGGAATAAATTGGCTAAGCATAGAAATGGGCTCTACTTAAAAAAGTGTTATGCTTGAACCCTGTTCTTGGGAGAAACCCTTTGTATACTAATGTAAATTTAGTGTATATACACCTTTTCCCCTTTTTTTTTCTTTGGCTTGCTTATCGGGTTTTCCCTTTTTTTGGCATATGTCAATGGAATCTTTGGTCTACGTAGGATTCGCAGACGGAGCCAGTTGTCATACATAGAACTTAGCTTCCACTACTTGGGTGATTTACTTGTCCGAGGATCTACTGGTGTCTTCAGGTGGCATATGCCTAGGGCCATCCACAAATAATGTGGCCGAATATAGCGCCGTTATAGAATTATTGCGCGATGCTATCTCACATGGTATTCACTCTATAGAGGTGCACCTGGATTCTTTGTTAGTTTTACATTAGTTAAATGGTTGTTACCGTGTGCATGATCTAATGTTACTTTGTTGATTCCTATGGGTACGTCTTTTAGAACGACAATTTGATTTCATTACATATTTTCACATTCCTAGAAGTTCTAATCATGTATCCGAGGCCTACACTAATTATGTTTTGGATTGGCATTTGTCACATTAATAAATCAAACAAAACCATTAAATCAATGTACACATTGTAATATATAAGTACAAACGAAGATCCCTCTTTTTATATTTCACAAAAATATGGTGTTTTATATTACAAAATCGGGGCTAAAACCCTCAAAAATACATATACAATCGATATACAAGTCTTATGACATCTACATCTGTAGCGCCGGATGAGTCTCATGATAGAAAACCACAGCATTGGTGATATGATGGAAGAGCCATACCCATGCCCTAGGTACATCGACAACCTACCTCTGCATGGCTTCAGGTAGATCCTCCACCTGAACCATAGGAATCCTCTGTGTCACACACGATAGGTTTCCCTGCATGTTCTGAAGGACTCTCTCCACCTCTCCTCCCATTGCCTCATCTGCCCGGTGCCTCCGCCTATGTCGTAGGAATCCCTTTGGCCATTGCAGACCCACATCTACAACCACTCAAGTATCGAGTTCATATTTAAAAACACCATCCAAAAAATATTTTTGTTCTTTTAAAATACAAAAATACAAAAAATGAAATATATAAAAAAACATTGTTTACCTATGGCGCCGTAGGTGTCTCCTAGTGGAAGTGGTATATCAGGATAACCTCTGAAATCAATTCCTGCATAGGGATAGTCTTCCAGATCTATGGTTTTTCATCCCCATCAGAAGACAAAATCATCGTTGTAGGGTGTAACCACCCTACCTCCCCCTGCTGTCTCATGACCTCGGCCCATCGTGCCATAGATGGATCGCATGGCCCTTTGGGAATGATCTCTACTCTAGGTCCAATGCTTGGGATTTGCTTGAAAAAGAAGATACAAAGGATAGAAGCAAACCCAAAGTTTTTATTTTTCTCCTGCTTGCACTCTATCAGCTGACCTTTCATGTTGGTCAACAGTGAGGTACACCAATCATACATGGTACGTCTTGCACACTCCAGTGTGTAAAACATAAGTGGTCTTGATGCTTGATGCAATGAGGCCAAGCCTATGATATTGGTAAGCATGAACACAATAATCTTTAGGCTGAGGTTACCTATAGCCCAGATAGGGATTTGAATTCCCACCATGGGAGTCCCTGCAACACAGTGGGCCTCGATGTATTCTTCGACCTTCATCCCTCTTCCGGCCCCGTGTGACTTAAGGTCCATGACCTCTCCTCGGTGTGAAAGTCCTGTCAATAAGTAGATGTCCTCTACTTTGATCCTTAATGGTTTCCCATCAAGGATAAATCTCTCGCTATCTGGATCCCAATAGCCCACCATCATTTCCAATAACCTCAGTTGGGCCCTCATTCCTTTGAGAGCCCAAAACTTGTATAGAACACATATTTTCAATGCCTCTTGAGCCACCAGATCCCTTTCCACTGCTACATCTACCTCCTCATTCTCTCTCTCCCTCCACTCCAACACCATCCTGCAAAAACCAAATCAATTTTTGAGTTAAAAACTTATTTTTTGCCATTTTTGCGCATGTATACATGATTTATCCAAGAACAGTCGCGGGTAGGGTTTGATATATGCCTCTTGTACTTCACACAGGTGTTATAACCCTAATTTTCACCAAACATACTTACCTGACATCAGGCCATCCCATATGCCTTCTTTGCCAATCCAGTACTGAACAACTCTGGTTAAAAAACCCTCTTTATAAAGGCCCATGCGCCCTGCTCCATTACTGCAAGCGTGTACACGCTAGTTGCTCCAATACAACCTGCATGTACCTACAAAAGCATGGAAAAAGGAAAGTTGCTGACGGAACACACAACTTTGGGGAAGTTAAATAAACCTGTCGACCATGCATGGCCAGTCATTCAACCAAATACCTAGCTCCTTCTAGCCTATAAAAGAAGGGGTAAGGGTCCCATTTGAAAGGGAGGAAAATCATAGTAAAGAGACTATACCCAATTGAGCATTCCCCTTGTCCCAACCTTTAGCCATCCTTGTGCAAAGAGAAGTATAGAGAAAAACAGTTGGAGGATAGTTGAAGAGGAGCCCAGGACCAGTTTTGAGGAGCAGTGTCGACCACATATTGTAATTTTACTATTGTGAAGATTAATACAAAAAGGAATACTTTTTCCGTCTCGCCATATCAAGTGTTCAAGTTGAATGTTTGTTTTATGATATTATCACAACTAACCCAACAATTAGTATATGGAATGCATGTTCGCAGCTTTTTGTTTGTTCATAAGTGAATGCAAGTCAACTTTGGGAGGATGCTTGCAATCAAAGAGTGAGTGAAAGAAAAGGGATTGACATCAAACGAAGGACTTAAGGTAGAGTTATCAAATCTCATTTACACCTTTGTATTGCATGAATGTGGGGTTTTGTGTTGGGAGAATAGGAAAGAGTTGAGGCCTTTGAAATGGTTATATTCTGCATGCATGATTAGAGCCCTTAAATGCTAAGTTCGTAGGAGGGATTCCCACCCACAACAATAGGGGTGTATATCTGGTCATATACACGACATATTAGTAGAAACCCCTATATATCGAAAAACACGATTTGCACCAGTAAAAGATAAAAAAAATGGAGCCCAATTCAAAATTGTAAACCATTGAATATGAAGAGGATGGGATGAAGAGTTACCTGGACCAGACGACTTGCGATTCCATTGCCTATTGCTCCCATGATCGTCGTATGAGTTCCAGAGGTATGTTAGTCCAAATTGCACTATTTTGGGTGAAAATGAAAATGACATAGTAAATTGTGATTTTATTACTATTTATAAAACATTTTTACCATTTGATATAGTTTTATGCCATTATTTTATCTAATGGACTAATTCAAAAGTGGTTTTAAGCTGGTTTTTGTAGTTTTGACTCAATGTTCTTACAGATTTCAACGTCATGGTTGGCCGTTCGTATCCTTAGGCTGGTATATTCATAACCTCGCATATAGGATATGTATTCACTGCATCATGCATTTTTACATTATCCTCTAATTACCACTTTTTACGCCTTAGGTATGAACCCATTTATTGCGATGCATTAACCTCCATCTGCTATCATAACATCGTTAATAAATGGTAGAGACTTACCAAACACGGGTACCCTAATTAGAACCTATTTTTCATTTGGTGCCCATGCCGAGATTTTTCTTTAGGACTGGGAGTCCATTAGATTTCGATACATGACTTTACAATGAGCCTCATTTCTCATTCATGCACACGTGGCCTTATTACCCACGAACTCCCAAAAAATATGAGTCTTAGTTAAGCTCTTTTTCGAATCGTTATTAAAAATTGAAAAGATCGCCGAGTGATTTGTCCCTTTCACACTCGTTAAAATTGGGTTTGAAAGATCATGAGTCTTAGTTAAGCTCTTTTCCGACTCGCTATCAAAAATGGAAAATATCGCCGAGTGAACTTGTCTTTTTCACACTCATAAATTGGATTTGAAAAGACATCTATTTGGCACAAGTTTACCCCTTTTTCACACCAGGTAGACTAAAAGATATAAAAAAGGACATTTTTTGGTGTTAAATTGTGATTGCATCTCATTCCCTTTCTTGCAGTATTGATCCTTTAGCCGATTCTCTCTTTGTGTTATAAACCTTGGCCCAAGCAGTTTGCATCCTCAACCAAGCAGAGCCTTGACTATATCCTTCACAATTTGACACCCTATACCCTGGAGGGAACATCACCCGGAGTGTCCATCTCTCACATGCATTTCCTTTCATTGAGCATAGGTACGTTCCACTGCTGGAACTAGTTTTTCTTACTTGCGACACTTGTTCCCTCCTCTGTATCATAGCATTCACTTGTTATGAAAAAACAAAAAAAGACGAGCAGGAAGGGAGTACTATATTGTAATTGGCAGCAATTGTGTCGCCTTTGAACAGAGCACAAAGTTATTGAGTCCTTGCTTCATCATAATTTTGGGTTTAGCATGGCTTTAGGAAGCTGATATCGTTATAGAATTTTCTCTATCAACTGGTTAATCTTCCAGCCACTATAGAGAACATTATGGATGCCTCTTGCATCTAATGTTCAAATCATTAAGTCTATGTTGCCAGAGTCCACCGTATGTCTCATGCTCTTGTTCAAAGGAAGTCTATCAACCTGTGTTAGCCACTCCTCATAAATATTAACTTCGCATATCAACCATACCCTTAGTTTGTCTCAGAATCACATTATACTTTGGTATTATGATGCACCCTAGCCCTACTTTCATCATTGGTAGGTCACCTTGAACCCAACAATCGATATTTCATCATGGGTTGTTGATTGGGTGGTTTCCCTTATGTTCGACAGTAAGACATCTATTCACACTTTGGGATTCGTGCAATGTCTTAGATGCTATTATCCTTATTGATGGTTTCCTCACCTTTGTCAGTAGTTTTCATCACTGGCTACTATTCAGAGAGTCTTTTTCATGTACCACTTGCATTTGGCACACGTGAAAGATGCATAGGATCGTTGGTTCATGAACATGTTCTTCGTCCAATCTCCACCAAATCATGAAGTTCCTTCTTTGTTCCTCGTGTTGACTGATGAGAGATGCCTTAATGTTGTCCTTTCAATGAGTCTCTTTCCATCGACTTCAGCTCATATATTCTAGATACGAGGCTTAGATTTTTATGAGTACCTTGAGGTTTGCAGTCATTAGTGGTAGGCTCTCTCGCCATTGACAGATGGGAATACTTCAATGTCTCCTAATCAATGGATCTCTCAAATGTTAGACATCAGTTCCTTTATTCACATTTGTAGAGATGTACTCAGTGCCTTGATACCTACTTTCATCATTGGTAGGCTGTCTCACATTTGTTAACGGTATACCTCAATGAACGGTAATCAAACAATGTCTCATCGTGTTCGACCTCAACTCATTTATTCACATGATGTAGACTTGCACCATTGGTGGATTGTATTGAAGACTTGAAGACATCACTTTGTAGACACAACTTTCCTGAGCTATTGCTTCTAGTTCATTGGACCAGTACCTATTTGACTTCAACAATCATGGGAGATTATATTGTACTCCATGGTATACAGATATCTTCAGATTGATTTTGAGACTGGTTTCATTGGGCCTTGTTCGTGACTATGACAACTATTGGCATGTAACCTCATTTATATTTGCCTACTCACGGCCATGAACACTTGTTGGTATATTTTCCACATGGATCTGCATTGTATTTTTGGCAGCCATGTATGCAAAGTCAGTACATAATGTAATGAGCAATTGAGTTCGTCCAGCTGGTTCCCTACCACTCCACTTCTGGGTTATTTCTAATGTATTTCGGCCATCACATATACTCCTCTGATCTCACACATTAGGGAGCATCTGTTATAGCAATATTTTCCTCACCATTGCTATCTTACGCAGAGGGCCTTTTTTCATTTCCCTATGCAAACTTATCAACCCCTTTTTTGATAAATCCAGAGCCAAAATTCTATATTTTTCAACATATATGCTTCCTGACTACTTTTCAAGATGCGTATATGCTTGCTGTTGCACTACAACTCGCGTATATAAGGATTTGTGCCATAAAATACAAAATGAGGTCAGGTTTCCATGTCACGACAAATGATCTCTAATCTTTGGCCTTCCATATATTGGAAACATTCCGACTCGGCCCTTCAGTTGCATTCTGGAGGCTATAAGAGCGCAATTTCGAGCTATGGAAAAAGAGAGAGAAAGCATTCAACTTTAAGAGCAAAGTTACTCTGGAGAAATTACTTCATATTGAGTCTGCATCCCTTTTTCCCTCAAGTATGAACATAGTGTTCAACCCCCAAGCTCTTTCCTTATTGTTGAGAGGACCTCATTACCTCTTTTCTATGAGATTTCCTTTGGTGGAGGATTGAAGAGGTGGAGACCCAGTTGGAAGGAACTTGGTTTCTCGGTTTCGAACCATGCCGACACAAAAGTCTATAATGTTGATACTTCTGTTGATCAATTATTAATAGAAATAATCCTTTCCCATCCTATCGATATCTTGCAAATATATGATTATTATCCATGGGCATGTTTGTAATGTTTATTAATGGATTGTGCCATCTGATGTGCTAACTCATTTTATATATTGTCACTATATACTTGCATCGCTTGTTTGTTGAGAACTTCTTGCAGGTATAAATATTTGGGTCAAAGTGCTCAACGGTGGAATGACATCAAACGATTGGATCAAGGTAGGATTCTTCCTCATATTGCACATTAGTCTATATAACACATGTTGGAATTGAGTTGATTTCTACAGTCATACCTGGCTATTGTGGTTTACCCTTTGCCATAGAGAGTTTTTCCCTTGTAACACTTCATGCTTATGGCCAAAGAGGATTATGACAATAAAAGAAAAAGAAGTGATGCTAATGAAGAATAAGCTGTGGTTGATATGGAAGGAGAACTGATCAGTGCACTGGAAGAGATTGACAGACTCATAATTAAGAAGAGAAAACAAAAATGATTGTTGATACAATTCAAGAAAGGTAGTAAAGAACCTGATGAATACTTTGTCCTACTAAAAGTGGAATTAGAAGAGGCAAATAAAATCGAAGACATTCTGAAACAATAGTTATCAGAAAAGAAGGCAAGATGTGAAGCTATGGAAAAGGAAGTAGTGAAAACTAGGAAAGAGTTGGAGAAGTTTCAAGCCTTGTATCATCAGAATCTGTTAAGTATCAATGACTTAGAAGAATTGGCCACCATTTTGAATCAACAAAGAAACCCAAAGATGAAAACAGGTCTGGGTTATGAAGAGGGATCAAGTAGTGATCATCCAAGCAACAAAGAACCCATGAAGTTTGTCAAATCTACCACCAGTGACAACAAAAAACCTGCAAAAACAAAAGAAGATAATCAGTTTCCCATGAGGAGTAATGAAAGAGGTAATAGAACTAAAAATATAGATCAGAGAAATAATGTACTCTCTGTTCAAAGAAATCATCAGCATGGAAGAAATCGAACTTCTCAAAGAAGACAACCATTTTCCAAGTACAAAGGATTTTTCTATGGATATTGTTATTTTTGTTCTAACTTTGGTCACAAAGCTGTAAACTGTTCTTTAAGATTTAAATATGAGAAATCAAAATATTCAATGAATAGATATCTTTCGCAACAAAGAATGAGACAACCAAGTAACAAACAATCACAGAATGTAAATAATGTGATGGATGGAAAAATGACACAGGTTAAGCATAGCAATCGTTATGATCCTTTATTCAATGAAACAAAATGTTACACCTGCCATAATTTTGGACATAAAGCTGCAAATTGTTGCTTAAGGAACCACGAGCCAGATTTGAACCCCTCTGTTGAAAATTTCAAGTTTTGGAAGATGAAAGAAAATGACAAGTGTGGACTAGTGCTGTCAGCCCAAAGACAACAAAACCCTTGGTATATTGACAGTGGTTGCTCCAAACATATGACAGGAGACAAAGCTAAGTTTCTATCTCTAAGTGAAAGAAAATCAGGAAACATAACCTTTGGAAATGATGCTCCAGGTAAAATCAAGGGTAAAGGGATGGTGAGTCTAAATAATGGCAAAGGAAAAGCCCATAATGTTCTTCTTGTAGATGGGCTGAAACATAATCTGCTCAGTGTAAGTCAAATATGTGACAGAGGATGTGAAGTGGTGTTCACTTTCAAGGACTATAAGATAAAGTCTGTAAACTCGGGACAAGTAGTGGATAAAGGCATAAGGACATAAAATAATGTATATGTGCTGAAAGAAGATAGAGAAGAGTGTCATCTAAGACAACATGATGAGAGATGGTTATGGCATAAGAGACTTGTACATATAAACTTTGACCACTTAATTAAGCTCAAAAATCTTGAGGCAGTAAAAGTTCTTCCGAGAATATCAACGCCACAAGATTCTATGTGTAAACCCTGCCAAGTAGGAAAGCTAACCAGGACACAATTTAAATCCAAGAGCTCTACTTCAACAAAGAAACCACTCCAACTAGTTCATATGAATTTATGTGGACCATCAAGATAGGAAGGCACAGAGAAAGAAAACTACTTCATGCTGATCATTGATGATTACTTCAGACTAACTTGGGTTGCATTTCTCAAGGAAAAAGCTGAAGCATTTGAGAAATTTAAAATATTTAAGGCTTTAAATGAGAATCAAACATGCAAGAGCTTAAAGGTAGTAATATCAGACAAAGGAGGCAAATTTATGTCAAGTGAGTTCAAGGAATTATTTGATAAACATGGGATCAAGAGAGAATACACAATCCCAAAAACTCCACAAAAAAATGGAGTAGTTGAGAGGCAAAACATAATAGTGCAGCAAATGGCTAGGTCAATGATGAATGAGAAGAACATTGGTCAAACCTACTGGGTAGAAGCAATACAAATAACAATCCATGTTCTTAACAAAGCCTACCTCAAACCACACACTGACAAGACACCCTATGAACTGTGGTATGGGATACCTTCTTCAATCAAATACTTCAAAGTCTTTGGGAGTAAGTGTTACATAAAGAATAATGATGAGAATGTTGGCAAGTATGATGACAGGGCTGATGAAGGCATCTTCTTAGGGTATGCTACAAACAGTAAAGGATACAAATGCTATAATAAGAGGTTGCATAGATTGGTTGACTGTATTGACAAAAAATTGATGAAGGAATCCTAGTAAGAGAGGTGAACAATACTTAATCAACAACAAAGGATATAGATTAAGTTGAAGCTGAACAAGTCCAAGAATCAGAACAAGAAGAATCTAAGCCAGATGAAGATGAAAATATTCAGACAGACTCAAATCAGCAGACAACATCAAATTCCTCCTCCAAAATCACTCAAAAGAATCATCTTGCAAGTCAGATAATTGGTGAAAAAGACAAAGGTGTACAAACTAGGAGAAAGATAATAAAAAACACTGAACAATCACATATAGCCTTCATATCCATGCTGGAACCCAAGAATTTTAATGAAGCTAGAAAAGATGACCATTGGGTTCAAGCCATGAATGATGAACTTGATCATATTGAGAAAAACAATACGTGGGAGATGGTTCCTAGACCTAAAGGTAAAAATATCATTGGTTCCAAATGGATATTTAAGAACAAAATGAATGAGAAGGGACAAGTTGTCAGGAACAAAGAAAGATTGGTTTGTAAGGGCTATGCTCAAATAGAAGGACTGGATTTTGATGAAACATTTGTGCCAGTATCAAGACTAGAAGCGATCATAATATTTCTTGCCTATGCTTGTCATAAAAGGTTTAAAGTTTATAAAATGGATGTCAAGTCAACATTTCTAAATGGAGATTTAAAATAAGAAGTTTATATGGAACAACCAGAGGGTTTCAAACTGATAGATAATCCTGACCTAGTATGCAAGATGAAGAAATCCTTATATGGTTTAAAACAAGCTCCTCATGCTTGGTATTACAGACTAGATAAGTATCTCCAAGACAAAGGGTTCAAGAGAGGAACAATTGGCAACACTCTATATATCAAAATAGAGGGTAATGACTTACTCATCATGTTGGTCTATGTATATTGCATCATCTTTAGATGTAATAATGATTCATTGGTACAATGGTTTTCTTCTTCCATGGAGTTTGCATTTGAAATGTCTATGATAGGGGAACTACCATTTTTTCTTGGTCTGCAAATTACTCAGAAGTGTAAATGAATATTTCTTTCTCAAGAAAAATATCTGAGAGAAATGATGAAAAGGTTTCAAATGGAAGATTCTAAACCTGTGGGCACACCTATGGTTACTAGATGCAAATTAAGCAAGGATGATGACTCACCTGATGTTGATCAATGTTGATCAAAGTTCATATAGGTCAATGATAGGCAGCCTATTGTATATCACAACATCCTGTCCAGACATAATGCATGTTGTTGGAATAGTAGGAAGGTATCAACCAGCACACAAACAGAGTCATTTGCTAGCTGTCAAAAGAATATTTAGATATTTGAAAGAAACAATGAACTATGGCCTATGGTATCCTAAGAATCAGAATTTTCAATTATCAGTCTACTCAGATGCTGATTGGGCTAACTGCATTGATGAAAGGAAACACACGAGTGGAGGTGCGTTCTTCTTAGGAGACTCTCTAGTAGCATGGTTGAGTAAAAAGAAAGGTTCCATTTTTTTATTAACTACAGAGGCATAGTACATTGCTGCTGCTACTTATTGCACTCAGGCATTATGGATGATTTAGACACTTGTTGACTTGGAGGTAAAATATACTGCACCGTGTTGACGGGTGAAAATGTTCGTCCATCAATTGAGAGAGTGGAACCGGTCCGGGGTTGTCTAATAAGCCAAGCCATTTGGAATGAACTACCCTGACGAGTTTAACGGCTCCGTTGGCCACCCTTAGGTATCCTAAGAAAACCAAAGAGAAAACTAATCTAAACTAACAAATCTAACTAAAATAAATAAAACAAACTAAAACTAAATAAAACTAATAAAACAAACTAAAACTAACTAAAACTAATAAAACAAACTAACTAAAAATGAAAGAAACTAACACACTAATCTAATTAAAACAAAATACTAAATTAAACTAAAACTAAATATAACTATTCTAACTATTATATACAATCTACTAATTACTATTATAATAACTCAAATCAACTATCTAATTACCAACTGCAATATTACTTATTCACAAATGTACACTATAAACAACCTACAGATTTAATTAAAACCTGCAAAACTCGTGTGTTTTCTGCCCTAAGATAGCCAGGAATCTCTTTTTGAGTTTTATATTTTATGAAAAGAAATATAACTACTGAAATCAAACGATCTAATATATTTATTCTATCTAAACTAATAAAAACAATAAACAAATAAGCGACTAATTGACCTGAAAGCGCTCCAAATTTGTCCTGCATATGATGTCTTCGAAGCTGGTCGGAGGAAGGAAACTCGCACCAGTTGATCCCAAAGCTTTTCGTAAATGATTGGTTGCGATGCTCTTTGAAGTGTTTGCAGGACAAACAAGACATAAAAAATCATAACAACTTTAAGATGTATAAATCTCTGCAATAAGGGAAACCTGTTATGCAAAAACTTATATTAAATAATTCAATTCA
>JZKD02S1737679.1:467997-480100 GCA_000966675.3 Picea glauca | reverse complement strand
TGTTCTTGTCAAAGAATGAGTCCTTAACAATCTTGGCAGCATAACAATGCATAGAATTCCTTGAGAAAGTGATGGTTATTCATGGATTTTTATAGCCTAGCATTGGGTGATTATGAAATCTCTTTGGAGTGTGAAAAGGGGCTCTTTAGGGCTCATTTAGTTCTTTGACCAGCCCACCATGCGGATTGAGCTCGGATTTTGTGTCAAATCGACTTGGGAGCTGATCCATTAGTGGTTGGGAGGCCGACCAATTTCAATAAATGTGCCGTTTAGCAGGTGCGCGGTTTTTTCTCCCAACAGCTGCGCATCATGCGCGCATGCGTGCATTGTACGTTGCTGTTACGCGCATATGCGCGTGCACCCAGATTCTGTAAAGCGCCCTTCAATTTTTGGTCACTTGGTATAGTTTTTGACCCTTTTGCAATGTTGTGGAATTAATCCTGTGCCATGAATGACTTCAGTCCTGTTTTGACGATGTGGAGTTCTTGTCGCCATGTGCGGACAAAATTTCAGTGATAACACATTGGAAAGGTGTTGGAAAGTGGAATCTAAATGTCCACCCAATTTTTTTTATATTGGAATTCAATTTTCTAGGAAATCAGAAGAAATAATTTTGATATTTTATTGAAGCAGAAGGGTTCATAGTTTTCATGAAATTGTTGAAATAATTAGCCTGACATAGTTTTATTGGCTGCACATTTTGCAGAGTTAAAAACAAATAGATCAGATTAGGATCAAAAAATATTCCATAGGAATGGAAGAGCCACTAGGGACTTACAACCGGGGAGATGAAATAACAGGGATGGATGCCCATATGGGAATTGAAGGAACAAACTCCAATGGACATGGAGAAGGAAGGGATGAAAACATGAATATGGTAGAGACCATTAAAAATTTGCAGAAGGATCTACAAAGCCATAAAGATGATAATGAAAGGATTATGAGAGATAAGGAGCAACATGATGGCTTCAACATGAATTTATTGCAGATCTTGAACATAATAGAAAAGAAATTGGATAAGGAGAGTGGCTTAAGCAAATTAGGAAGTCATAGGTCTCCTGATGAGAAAATAAGAGCAAGAAGTGTTAGCAGACATCACCATCACTCCCCGAGGCATTCCAATAAGAGAGCACACTGCATATCAATTCCATCCCCTTTCAGGAAGCATAATAGGTCTAGGGTGGATGAGCTACGAGGAGAAATGAACAAAATCAAACCTCCTACATTTGATGGTAAGCACAAGAAGGATGAAGATACAGAGACATGGCTGCTGGGCATGATAAATTATTTTCAATTGCATAATTATTCTTCTCATGCAGAAGATAGAATTGCGATCTATCAACTCAAGGGAAAGAAATCCATGTGGTGGGATCAACTTGTGTAGGTGAAACACATTAAAGATAAAAGTGTTACTTGGAGGGAATTCAAGAAGTATTTTGAAAAGAAATACTTGACTAAGAGATACTATGACAAGAAAATGAAAGATTTCTTTGAACTCAAGCTTGGGAGTATGACCATTGATGAATATGAAAGAAGGTTTTTAGAATTGTTGAAGTATGTCTCTTTCATAAAGGATGAGAAAATTAAAATTCAAAGGTATTTGAGTGGATTTCCATCATTCATCAATGAAAAAATAAAGTATGATGATCCAAAGACATTGGAGGAGACCATAAGGCAAGCTAAATGCCTATATGATCAGCAAAAAGCAAGGCCAACTTTCCAAAAATCTTGGGAAGACAAAAAGAAGTTCAATATGGATAAGAGGAAGAAAGGAGCTAAGACACCATTCTTCATAAATAATACTCAGGGACAACCAACTTCTAGAGAACCCAAAATGATTGAGACAGGGGGTCAAAGGCCAAGGCAACCACCTATTCAATGTTGGGGTTGTAAAGGAGATCATATGTTTAGAGATTGTCAGCATAGAGCTGAAAAAGTGAGGATTGTTCAAAATGTACAACAAGTTGAAATAATGGAGGACATGGGAAGAAATGTACCAAGGATCTATGCATCTCTAGATAATAATCAAGCAGAGTATCATTCACACATGATTGAAGTGGAAGGTATGATCAACAACCAAACCATTGGTATTTTAATTGATTCAGGATCTAGTCATATTTATATAGATTCTAAGATGGTGGAAATTTTTTATTTTCCAAGAAGAAAGCATGGAAAATATTGGTTGGTGCAGCTGGCTACCAAATCCAAAAGAAAAGTCAATGAGATGGTTAAGCCATGTCTTATGGACATGAATGGACTGAACACCAAGGAATATTTGAACATCTTTCCTTTAGGTTCCTATGACTATATAATTGGGATGGATTGGTTGGACCATCATCATGCTATCCTAGACTGTCATAACAAGGAATTTACTTGTTTGGATGAGGAAGGGAGCCTAAGGAGAGTGCATGGAATTCCCAGGGTAGTAATCATCAGATAAATTTCAGCATTGCAGCTGAAGAGATGTTACAGAAAAGGGTGTCAAATATTTGCAGCTCATATGGAAGAAACACCTAAAGATAAGGTGCCAAATTTGGAAGATCATGTAGTCTTGGAATATTTTGAAGATGTTTTCAAGGAGGTACCAGGACTACCCCCAAAGAGAGGTATTTATTTCTCTATAAATTTAATGCTGGAGCAACTCCAGTGTCAAAGACTCCTTACAGAATGAGTACACCAGAGCTGAAGGAGTTGCAAATGCAGCTTGAAGAACTTTTGAAGAAGGGGTATATATGCCAAAGTGTGTCACCTTGGGGTGCCCCAATCTTGTTTGTGAAGAAGAAAGATGGGACATTAAGATTGTGCATTGATTTTAGACAGTTGAATAAATTGATTGTAAAGAACAAGTTTCCTCTTCCAAGGATTGATGACCTCTTTGATCAATTGAAGGATGCAAAGATATTTTCAAAGATAGATCTTAGGTCAGGATACCATCAAGTAAGGATTAAAAAGGAAGATATTAGCATGACCGCCTTCAGGACAAGGTATGGTCATTATGAGTTCACTGTGGTGCCATTTGGGTTGTCAAATGCACCAACTATTTTTTTGTGCTTAATGAATTGTGTTTTCCGAGAATATTTAGACAAGTTTGTCATTGTATTTCTAGATGACATTTTTATATATTCTAATTCAGAAGAAGAGAATGAGCATCATTTGAGGATGGTGTTGCAAGTATTAAGGGAGCATCAGTTGTATTCCAAATTGAGCAAGTGCTCATTTTATCAAAAGCAAATTCATTATTTGGGACAGATCATTTCAAAGGATGGGATAGTAGTGGATCTAGAGAAGATATAAGCCATTAGAGAATGATCAATGCCAAAGAATGTGACAAAGGTGAGATCATTCATGGGTCTTGTAGGCTACTATAGGAGATTTATTGGAGGATTCTCAAAGATTGCACACCCAATCACTTCCTTATAAAAGAAGGGTGTGAAGTTTCAATGGACATTGGATTGTGAAAAGAGTTTCCAACACTTGAAACCGTTATTAACAAGTGCTCCAATACTAAGGATTGCAAACCCAAATGAAGACTTCATTGCATGCACATATGCATGTAAAGAAGGACTTGATGGAATCCTCACTCAAAATGTGTTTGTTATATGTTATTAATCAAGGAAGTTAAAGGAGCATGAAAGACACTATGCCACTCATGATTTGGAGTTGGCAGCCATAGTACATGCCTTGAGGAAATGGAGACACTACCTCATGGGGAAAAGGTTTGAGTTAAGAATAGACCATAATGGTCTGAAATATTTATCTGATTAGCCGACTCTAAATGCTAGACAAAGAAGATGGTTAGAATTTCTAAGTGAATATGACTTTGATATAAAGCATATCAAGGGGAAAGAGAACAAAGGGGCTGATGCACTCAACAAAAGAGTTCATGAATTGCATGCTACAACCATTAGGATGTACCAATCAGATTTTAAACCCATAATTTTAGAGGCTGCAAAATTAAATTTGCAATACAAGGAATTAGTGGCAAAATTACAACAAGGTAATTTGCAGCAGAAAATTGAAGAATACAAGCTAGATAATGATGAAATTCTCATGTACATGGGAATAATTTATGTACCAAATTCCCATGAATTGAAAAATCTGATATTGAGGGAAATGCATAATGTACCCTATGTTGGGCACCCAGGTTATCAGAAAACTATTGCCGCTGTTAAGAGCCAATATTATTGGCCAGGAATGAAGAAATAAGTTGCAGATTTTATTGCCAAATGTTTGGAATGTCAAAAGGTAAAGGCTGAGCATATACACCCAACTAGTTTTCTACAACCATTACCCATTCTTGAGTGGAAATGGGAAGTTATAACAATGGATTTCATCACCAAACTGCCCAGAACAAAAAAACATCATGATTATATCATCGTAGTGGTGGATAAGCTTACTAAGGCTGCCCATTTTATTCCAGTTAAGCTCACTCACAAGGAAACCAACATTGTTGATATTTATATGAGAGAAATAGCTCGATTACATGGCATACCCAAGACAATTGTGTTTGACAAAGATCCAAAATTTACCTCAAAATTTTGGAAAGGATTATTTAATGGATTTAGAACAAATTTGAATTTTAGTACAACTTATCATCCAGAATCAGATGGAAAAATAGAGAGGGTGAATCAAGTGTTTGAAGATATGTTGAGGATGTATGTGATGGATAAACCATCAAAATGGGAAGACTACCTACACTTGGTAGAGTTTTCTTATAACAATGGGTACCAAACATCTCTAAAGATGATCCCATTTGAGGCACTTTATGGCAGAAAATGCAACACACCAATAAGCTGGGATAACCCAGAAGATAGAGCAGTGGTTGGACAAGATTTGCTCAGGGAAATGGAGGAGAAAATGATAAAAATAAAGCAAAATTTAAAGGTTTCCTAAGACAGGAAGAAAATACATGCTAATAAGGGAAGAAATCACAGGGAATTTAAAGTGGGAGACCATGTATTCTTGAAAGTGAAAGCCAACAAAAGTTCCCTGAAGTTGGGAAATTGTTCAAAGTTGGCAGCTCGCTATTGTGGGCCATTTGAAATCCTAGAGAGGATTGGTCCAGTGGATTATATGATTGCATTGCATGCATCTATGTCTGTTCATAATGTATTTCATGTATCATTTCTCAAGAAATATATACCTGATGCTAATCATGTTATTGATTGGAATGTGATTTAGGTGGAGCAAGAAGGTGCTTTCCAAGTGCATTCGGTACGCATTCTGGACCGGGAAATCAAACAACTCCAGAATTGAGCCATAGGGCTTGTAAAGGTCCAATAGACCTCGTACAGTCCTAAGGATGCTACTTGGGAGCATGATGATGCAATAAGGGTAGAATACCCACATCTTTTTGATGATTTTTGAAAATTTTGTTGTATATGTGTACATGATGCACTAAGGACAATGCATAAATAAGGGGAGGGGATTGTAATATCCCTAGGTCGAACCCAATGATGAATGTAAATGAAAATGTACTTAAGTTGGTGAGATGTTTGACATCATTTTTTGTATGCACCTTTCATGGCGTAGTGCATGCATGTACTATGCAATAAAATGAGGAAGTGCGAACATTCCAGGATACCACGTACAACAACTTAAGTGTGTACGATTTTGAGGTCAGGGAGCCTTTGTGTATATGTTGTGTTTTATAGACCAGTGAGCCAGTTTTGTGATTATTAGGCCGAAGAGACTATATGTTAAATCCAGTGCGCCTACTTTTGTATATGTCTCAACATTAATATAAAATACATCACTGTGCGCAGACCAACCACGATAAAAGAGTATGGGGGACTAAACTCCACTAGTTAGGGAAAGGGTGGGGGATAAAAGTTAAGGAAAAAGGGCTAATCTAGGGAGCTTAAGCCAAAAAGGAATATTATATTAATATTTCTTAAAGTATAAAGCATGGATAATTATTTTATCCTAAGTTCTAATGTTGGGGACAAGTGGGCCAAAGTAGCTCCCAACATGAAAAGTGTCAAGTTGGGGACATGCATACATATTGTTTAGACTTAGTTCATTTTCGATCATTCTTTCCATGATTCCTTCCATAATTGAGTCATTCATTCAATGATACTATGATATTTCACTCACGTAGTCAACTATCCTTGGTATTTTCTTGTCATTGTATTTGAACTTGTATCCATATCCATACTCATTATGTAGCTGGTTAGCTTGGGATATGGAATAAAGAAATGGGTTGTCATGCCTGTGGGATATTGACGAGGCGGGTTGCTAGTCCCGTGAGAAATTTCTCTCTGGGTGAGAGAATTGTTGGGAATTGATTTCCTAAAGGTGATAAACTACAATTGCAGGGCTCTGAGACTTCCTGTACGGCCTGTTGCTGAAGCCTAAAAAAGAAGTGGGGTAGCCAAAGGACTGTTGAGCAGAGAAGGGACACACTTCCTGGGGTGGGACATGCATGTGGGGAATGAGGAACTGTAGGCTGTTATTTGAGTTGGCACATGTGACAGAATCTTTCCTGTTGTCTATGAACCATTAGCCTGGTTAGGAACTCTTTTACCCGGGTGGAGTTTAGTCCCAGCTCGGGGGTGACCCATTGCTGAGAATGATGAGCAGTGTGGTCTAAGGCTGGGAGGGTTGTAGAAGGTCTACACGCAGTTGGTGAAATTATTACCAAGATAAGTGTCAATTGTGTGATAAATTTACATGTTGCATTATTATTTACGTGTTTAATTTTATGGGTTTATCCTATGTGTGGTTATAACTGTCCTATATTTATGGGTATTTCCTGTATATGTTGCATGCACATGTTTACTGTTATTTCAATATGAATTTGTGCATTTACAAAACGTATTTATTTGTTTACATTATATATATAAAGCTTTCACAAGAGTTTTGTGTGTTTATGTTTTAATTGCATGTAGTTCAAAAAATTTATGTGGCATAGCTCAATTGGATGATGGGTATGTTACAATATGTTCCACATATGGTATGAAAGAGTTATCTCGTGTATTGTGGCTCAACCTAGGTGGTCGGGGATGTTACATCTCTTTTATTCTCATGCGCTTTGTCCCATTTGAGGACCATATCCCCTACATTAAAATTTCTTTCTGAGGATGAACTTGTGTCGAACCAACTCTTTACAATTTGCTGATGCTGATCTAATTTTTGTTTTTCTTGTGTCCTTACTTCTTCCAATTTTAATAAAGTGTTTATCCGATTCTCTAAAGGGGGACATTCCTCTTCTTGGACTTTCTGCGACAATTGTAGAGAAGGGAGTAAGACATGTGGAGGAAGGATGGCTTCTCTTCCGTAAATGAGGAAGAAAGGAAAATTACCGATGGAAGCTTTTGGAGTGACTTTGTCATCCCAAAGTGCCTTGTACAATGCATTGTGCCAATTTTTGTGGTTTTCCGACACTGTTTTCTTTATTATCTTGATCAAATTTTTATTTGTTGACTCAACCAAACAGTTTCCATGTGGGTAATATTTGGCATAGTATTTTAGCTTAATCCTTTTTTCTAAATCAAAGACATTCATATCCAGAGAAGAAAAATAAGAAGCATTATCTAAAACTAAACATTCAGGGATTTCGAAAGGAGTGATAATATGAGAGTTCAGAAACAAAACTACTTGATTCGTGTCGACTACCTTTAATGGTAGGGCCTCAAACCACCTCGTAAAATAATATGTTGCTATAAGAATGTACTTGTGTTGTTGTGAGGAAGGATGATTAATCAGTCCTATAATATCTAGGCCCCACCGCTAAAAAGTTGTGTCTACTGTGACATGATGTAAAGGGAAAGCAACCTTTTTAACCCATCTTGCAACCTTTTGACAGATTATACATTTGTGGGCCAAAGTGTGAGCATCCTTAAATAAGGTAGGCCAATAGTAGCCAACCCTAAGTACTTTGTGGGAGGTTGTATCTCCACCAAAATGAACCCCAATATCACCGAAATAAAGTTTAGCTAACACCCTTTCAGATTCCTCTTTATCTAGGCAACGCAGAAAAATGCTGTCAAAATTCTTTCGAAATAATATATCATTAATTAATTGAAAAGATGCAGATCTGAGCCTCAGTGCTCTTCCGTTTTTCCAATAAAGGTTGTGAGGAGAAGTTTCGTGCATCAAATAAAATCTTATATTATCATACCATGAATTAGGCACAATTAGTGTACATCAGATTTGTGTTTCGTTATGAAGATTTGTAGCTGATATATTTGTTTGATTTTCTAATTTTTCAACTGGATCAACTACCAATTTACAAATTTGTGCAAGCACTATTTTGAGATCATACTCCTGAAGGGATTTCATCCAATTTTCCCTTTTATCCCCTATCTCTTTCTGCACTAACAAATTTCTTACATCAGGGTAAGGAACAACAACTTTTATCCTGGATTTCAAAAGGTAAGACGTGAAATGTTTAACTGCTTTAAAGACATCGTATGCCTACTGATCTACTGCAGGGTAATTTAATTCTTCTCCTTTAAAGGAAGATCTCATAAATGAAATAGGTATCTCATTGTTTTCAACATTTTTCTGTGTGAGAACAACAACATAAGATCTGTTAGATGCAAAAATATACAATGTGAAATCCTAGGAGAAATCAAGACTCATCAAGGAGGGTGCTTTGGTTATAGATTTTCTAATGGAATTAAAATCTTGATTCTCTTGTGATCCCCATTTGTATATAAAATTCTTTTTTATCAGATTTTGTAGAGGTCTAACCATCTCAGAGAAACTTGGAAAAAATCATCTGACAAAATTAATTTTACCCCAAAAGGATTGCATTGCCTTTTTGGAAGAAGGTGGGGGAAGGTTGGAAATGTCTTGGGTTCTTTCAAGATCAATTATCATTCCACTTTTAGAGACTATAAACCCAAGAAATTTGCCTTGTTCTACTACAAAGACTGATTTTTTAGGATTGAGTGAAATACCGAACTTGTGACATCATTCTAACACAACCCTAAGATGAGACAGGTGATATTTATTGTTCTTCGAAAAGACAATGAAATCATCCAGGTAGAAAACAACTGACTGATTGATAAGACCACGAAAAACAATGTCCATTGCCCTCTGCAAGGTGGCACCAACATTGATCAATCCAAAAGGCATTTTCCTATAGGTGTAGGTTCCCCATGGGGTACAAAAAGTGGTTTTTAGCTGATCTGATGGAAACATAAGGACCTGGTTATACCCTGAGAAACCATCTAATAAAGATAACCTCTCAGAACCAGATACTTGTTGAAAAATTTGTTCCATTGGGGGAACGACGCAATTGTCTTTATTAGAGGCTCGATTTAAATTGTGAAAGTCAACACAAAGTCAAATTTCTCCATTTTTATTCCTTACTGGGACTAAGTTGGATACCCATTGAGTTTTCCAGATTGGAAAAATGATCTTGGCGGTGAGTAATTTATTTAGTTACTTTTTTACGGTGGGTTCTAATTTAGGATGCATTCTTCTCAATTTTTTCTTAAAAGGTTGGGTTTCAGGCTTCATGGGAATTACATGCTGTATTATGTTCAGATCAAAAGTTTTTATATCATCACACGTCCAAGAAAACACATCTTGGAATTCTTTGAACAATTTTATGAATGCAGATTTTTCTTGTTCAGAACACCCTTCTCCCAGATTGATATTTTGAGGATTATCTTGCATTCCCAAATTTATAGTTTCATACAGTAATGAGGAATTGTTCGTTTTGTAGTTGACTACCACTCTAAACTTGTCCCGTAAATCATAAAATTTTTCTAATCTAACAATAGATTTGGGGATAGAGTTTACTAGCTCAGATGATACTTTTGCAGAATGAAGGTCAAATATTACCGTGAAATATTAGAGGTTTTCATTGTGGGTGCTTTCATCGATTACTGCATCTTGGAAGGTGTCTTCCATATGCAGAAAATTGATGATCTGCTGATCGTGATCAAACACTCGCCAATTTGTGATGTTGTTGGGGATCGATGGCCTAAATAACAATTCAACCGAGAATACGTTAGGAGAAATACCTTCAGCAGACAATAATTTAGAGGCAACATTAGCTAACAAATCAAATTCTAAATTACTCGACCTAGGAATGGAATTTATATTAAAAGTGAGAAATTTGTGTATTAAACTCCATACCTTGGTTTGGTAGTTTTTCAAATGCGGTGACAAACAATGTATCATGTTTCTTACCTGTTTGACTATGATTTCATAGTCATTGAATAGTACCAAGTTTTGCACGTTGAGGTCTAATGCCTTTTTTAGTCCCCGCAGAAGTGCTTCATATTCTGCTATATTGTTAGTACATTCAAATTCCAATAGACAAGCAACAAATTTTTTATTACCTTTGGGATCAATTAGTACACAACCAACACCTGCCCCTTCCCATGATTTAGATCCATCAAAGTATAAGGGCCATATTTCTTCGTCATCAACAATATTCGGTGTACTTCCCAGAGTTTCCATCTGAGTATAGGCTGATATTTTAGACTGTTGTTCTGGGTCAGTGATAGAGTATATTTCAGTCATGAAATTTACAAAAAAGGTATTCATTCCTTGTGTATCAATCAAATTTACAACAGTAGTAAAAGGCTCATTGGGATCGTTTAAATCTGTAACAGTGTACTTGAGGTAACATTCTCTTTTTATTTTTATCTTGTTAGGCTGTCCATTTTCTGGCAGCCACAAATGAGACCAATCCATAGAAAAATAGCCATGTAACTGCTCTGACCAATATCTACTAAAAAATAAACCATAAACTTCCGGAATGTCAACAACAATAATATTAATTACTTGGTGGACCTTTGGGTTGGATGAAAACCTTATCAACACATTTTTAAGTTCACCAATGACCTTGACCTTAGTTCAATCTAACTGAATGATGTTTAAATAAGAAGGTTTTACTTCAACGTTAATTTTATGATGATGGAATATCCAACAATACTAAGAGGGGGGGGGGGGGAATCAATATTGCCTACTTTTTATTTTTAACTTCATCCATATTAAGCACACATATTAATTATTTAATTAAGCAATACATGATGAACAACAAACTCTTATGAACGCAGGATTTTATCATGGAACCCAACTGGGAAAACCACCAACACTTTTCTATTAACTGCAAAATTCCTTTTCTTACAAGTTATATAGATGGAAGATATTCTTCCTTTTCGATCAACACCAACTGATTAGGATGCACCCACACCCTTGTTCACCAGTACCAACTGGTAGGAGGCTATGACCCCTTGTTTAGTCAACTACAACTAACAAGGAAGCACCAACTCCCTCTATTCACCAACACCAACTGGTAGGAGGCTTCGACCCCCTGTTTAGTCAGCTACAATTGACAAGGAAGCACCAACTCCCTTTTTTCACCAACACCAACTGGTAGGAGGCTTCGACCCCCTGTTTAGTCATCTACAACTGACAAGGAAGCTCCAACTCCCCTGTAGGATCCAACCTACCCTTGAACCACCCAACCACCCTTGGATTATAATGCAATTCAGTCTCTTCTGCTCTTCATTGATTTTGACTCATGTAGCCATTGCTGTACTTTCCACTTGTCTGCTGCAGCCTTTGCTTGTATGGTCTTCTATATCAAGTACTGGGTTGCATAACTACTCCTCTGTCTTCTTCTGTTCTTGATCTTCAATTAGACATTGACAGGCACCTTAGAACGAACAATTCTTCATCTTGGACTCTGCTTTTGTTTTTTGATCTTCTAATCTCAACCACAGACACACATTCTTCTCACCACTTTTTCTCGTTTATATAATCTTCAAATTGGTGTGAAATTTAAAACATCGTGTCCCTTTATTTGAACCATTGTACCTTTTCATTTAAAATGATAATATAAACTTTAATTAACATCATTTTTCCTTTTTATTCTTTATTCATGTATTCATGATTTAACTCTCTTTTAATCATGACTATGTATCGGTTCATTTTTTTCATGAGTTGATCACATACATGGATCGACTCTGTTTGGGCTCAGAAGTGTCCTATTCTCATCCACCTTTCCCTTCATCATTGTTCACATTTCATTGCCCCATTAACCTTTCATGATATCATTTCCATAAATATACTTGGGTTTCACCTTATTGTTCTCCACTTTATTCATTTTAGTATTTAAAAGGAATTTGTGATT
>JZKD02S1737679.1:397379-408689 GCA_000966675.3 Picea glauca | reverse complement strand
ATTATGCTTCTTTTAAAAACTTTACAAGGCACTCAATGATGATGACAATCATGCAGGGAAATAAACATTGACACGTTCAACATCAGTCACATATATGAGAAACATAGAGACAGATATTTCCTGAGGAAATCCTATAGGGTAAAAACCTTTTTTTTCTTTATATGATAAGTAATAGTTACATTCTTTACATTATCATACATATGAGCACCAACTCATAATGAGGTTGCAACCTCAGTTTTGCAAGCTACTACTTGCTGAGAGAACCAACTCTCTGTTTTCTCTAGAACCCACTAGAAGGAAGCACCAACTCCCTGATTTCTCTAGCACCAACTAGAAGGAAGCACCAACTCCCCGTGTTCAAGCACCCACTTGAACCTTCGAGGACACCGGTCCTCCCTAGCGCCTCCCAACCACCCTGAATTATAAATTCTTTGTTACTAAAACTTATTACAACAATATAAAATTATTCAATGGCTTACCAGCCCTGTCGTTGTTCTGTTACACTGCTCTGCCCTGTCTGCATCAGTGTATTTTTCACACCTCTAACACTTTATATTCTTCTGCCTTTAATGCTCTATGCGCCATATCCCTTCAATGCAACATTCCTCAATTGTGCATTTCTGCTCCTGTGTTCTACCTCCTTGTACACACCTAAATTCTCCTACACAACGACAACCCTTATCTCTTCTTTGTTCAACATTCTTATAGTCTCTGTTGTCTTTGTGCATGCAATATTTGAAATGCCTCTGCATGCTCACTCTGTGCCAAATTCCTCCACAACTCAAGTGCTCTATCTGATCATCATTGTGACTCTTCAGCTTCTCTGGTCATTTACCACTCATTCAGCATCACTGTATGTTATAATGAGATTCCTCAACCTCTCTGGTAGTTTGAGACTCTTCGTCTTCTTTGTGACAGTCGAGCTTACCTTCTCTGTTCCAGTTACAGGCCTCAATTCTCATCCAGCTGTCAATCGCCTCCACAAACATCTTCATCCCTCTTGAAGATTCCCAGAGACTCTTCACCTTCTTTGGCGATCACACTCAGTCCTCTTCGAGTCCTTTGGCAGAGATCATCATTTGTTTTAGCTGTTACACTGAGAAGCGCAAAAGTAGCCCTATGATCTTGTTCAACTTCACTTACATCGTTGGATTGAATTCATAGAAACTTGCATTTGCTTCACCATTTCGCACTTTGGCATTTTGGTATCCCCATGGTAAATATTACATTATACTCCATGTCCCGATCCCCAAAACTCCAAAATGGAGCTTATCTGAACTAGATCCTTCCTTCATCTTTTGCCGATGTGACCAATGGCTACAACCACAGATTGAGCCAAACATGTTTTGCATTTTGGCATTTTGAGATTTTGACACTCCTATGGTAGAGTCTCTTGAAACTCCATGTCCCGATATCCGAAGCTCCGAAATGGAGTTGGATCAACGGTCCACACTCTAAGTGATTCGACGGTCCCCATGTCTTCGTGATTTCGCATATTGCGATTTCGGGGTTCATGACTTCAGGACTCCTATGGTAGAAGTTCTTTGACATATCCATCTCCTGATTTTCAAAACTCTGAAAGGGAGTCAGATCAACGGTCCACATAACCCCCTAAGATGGACGGTTGATGGGATTTCAGTGTTTCGCATTTCGCGATTTCGGGACTCCTGTGGTAGGAGTCCTTGACATCTCCATCTCTTGATTTTCGAAACTCCAAAGTGATGTAAACCTATTGATGTCACACGTGGATTGACATGTGTCGAATAACTAACACATGTCACTCTGATTCGTGACTTACATGTCCCTGAAATGTTGAATCAGCTTGACACTTGTCATTGCCTAGTTGTGCCACGTGTTCTTAGCTTACATGGTTTGTTGACGTGTCTATTTCGTGATTTTGCATTTCGGCACTTCAAGACTCCTAATGTTGAGAGTCTCTGACTTCTCCATCTCCTAATTTCCAAAAATCCGAAATGGAGTTTACTTCAGGGTTTCGCATTTCATGAATTTGACCGATTAGGGAACCTCGTTCCTTTGACTTTCCAGTCAGCGAAATGACGATCTTTCACCACGTTTCCTACCCAAAGATGGACAATCCTCCTGCTTTTGGGATTTTGTAAGCCCGCTTCTCCCAACACTTTAAAGAATGTGCAGGCTCTCCTGGATCCAATGGTGGTCAGAACCTGCACTCGGATCTAACGCTCAAGATCTATCCGCCATATTTGCGTGTCCACGTGTCCTTCCTGAAGATGGACGGTTTTCCTGCTTTCGGGATTTTGTAAGCCCGCTTCTCCTAGCACTTTAAAGAACGTGTAGGCTCTCCTGGATCCAATGGTGTTCGGACCCTGTGCTCGTATCTAACGCTCGAGATCTATCCTCCATATCTACGCGCTCCTCTTGTCTACATTGAGATCTGACAGCCATCGAGAATTCTAAATTGTTGATCCAACGATCACTATTGTTGCTTCTCCCCATTATCACTACGTTGCTGATCATGCTCCTGTACTCAAGACATCATCGCTATTGTACCTTCCATCAATGACAAGCATACACTGCCTATAAAACATGCCAACACTTTTTTCTCCAGATCAATAGCTGAGATCTCTCCATTTTGATCAACGACTGTGATGCAGATCTTGTAGCTTTATCCTGTCCTTCCATTTTAACATGATCCAACGGTTCAGATCTTTTTCACGAGTTTGCATATCACGAGTTCATGCAACACTACTTTTGACTTTCCTGATTTGCAAGTCATCAAAATGCCAATCGCTCGACATGTGTCCTTTGGATCCAACAACTAGGATCATTTCATAGTTTTGGAGTGTTGGTTGAGTCCTGGGCTTATCCTCCTTGTAGCTCCACTGGATCTAACCATTGTTGTTCCTCCATGCTCTGATCCGATGATCACAATCCTTTTAATGATCCTCAACCTCATGGTAAACCTATTGATCGGACGACTACTAATCTTCTTACTCTGATTAGATGACTGTTGAGGCCTCTCACCATTTTCTTCCATCCTGATTGATACTTCTACAATGCGCTTCTTCACTCGCTAATTCTCTTGAGCTTTAATACTATATGTGCATTCTTTTATGCACGTATAGTCAGTCCTTAATCCCCCTGATCTTTGATCTCTACATTTTCTAACTCTCCCGAGCTTCACGAATTTATTCTGCTTCCTGATTTACTGTTCATTGCATTTTTCCTTCTCTGCACACAATTTGACATCTTCTGCTGACTAATATACATGTTGACATCAATGACAATCTCATCTGATATACTTCATCATTATAGATCATCACTTTGACTGTTGACATCAATGACAATATTTCCAAAATATGACACACAGATAGAGGCATTGCATTTGACGAGGTGCCATAATCAACCATACAGTTATGTACATTTCTATTGAAAATTTTGAAAGTTAGCAAGAAAGGAGGCACATTTTCTCATGAAGAGACAACAAAATTCTGTTGATTTTTTATTGCTGTACCTGAAATAGTTTTATCTAAGTTTCCTACAGTTTTCTCTAATATGTCCCTTTTATCTCGATTTTCAGAATATTTTTTATTGGGGGCATGTTTAGTTTTATTTGGGTCACTTTCTGTTGATTTTTTATTTACGGAGTCATTGTTTTTATTATTTTCATCTATTCTTTGAAGCATTTTCTGTAGGATAAGGGGGAATTTAAGTAATTCAAAAACTGATATATTTTCCCTTAGTTTTTTAAGATATTCAACCAAATCATATTTTAAAATTGGGGCGACAGGGTTTTGTCTAGTTTCAATTTGCTTTGGTTGTTTTAAAACCACATTCCTACTTGTTTCAGGTGAAAGTTTGTTTTGTGATTTACTTTGAGTGTTATAAGGATGGACAATTTCAAAATTTGCTTGAAAGATGTTGTCCGAAAAATGCCCAAAAATGGGAGGAGATGAGTCCTCCTCATCAGGTGTTTCTTCTTCACTTGTATGATCTTGATTTTTAGGAGGTGTAGAAATAGAGTTATCATGTCCTTCCAGTATTGTTTGCAAAGCGTACTATAGTCCTTCAAAGTTTAGGCCTTCTGTGGTCGGGTTTGGCCAGTTTGGAGGAAAAGGTTTCCTGAAAGGTGATCTAAAACCTCCTTTACTTGTATATTCCTCCTCAACATATATTTTTAAGTCTATGACCTGATTGGATAATTTTTGGAAAGATTTCTACAAACTTTCCAAGTCTAATGTCTCTTGTTGATTTTTAGTTTGAGGAGGTCTAGTGAGAATTTATATTTTTTTTTTAGAAGATGAAGTTGTTTCAACCTCACTATTTAAACTATCTTTTAAGCTAAGAATATCCATCTCAATAAGGATTGCCTCCTCAAAGGCTTCTAATAATGTGTTCTTTTTGGACCTTTTAACCCATATGGCTATATTGTTATGCAGGGCCTTAATATAGTACGCAACAATCAAGTTTTCTGTAGGCATTGAATGTACATGGATTTTTTTTTTTACTATAGGAATATCTGGTTGAAATCCTTAAATTTTTCTTTAGGGTTCATTTTCATACTAGAGAGTTCCATTACCAGGACTTCTGGAGATTTATCATCTCCGAACTTTTCTAGAAAGCAGGTTTCAAACTTGTCCCAAGAGAAGATGGTTTGAGGTTGTTGCGCAAAATACCAGGTTGAGGCATTCCCCTCAAAAGTATAGGGGAATAACCTACATACGACATCCTCTTTCTCAACACTCTGAAGCCTAACAACTAACATAAATTTCTTGATGTGATCCTCAGCTGATTTCTTCAAATCTGGGTCAAATTTGGGTAGCCACTTTTACAGATGTTTGGGAAATGGGTGATGGGGTCCAGGTACTGACACAACATCTTCATCGAGCCAAGGTATGGAAGGATTATTTTTGTTTTCCATGGGAGTTGGTGGAGTTGAAGGTTGAGTTCATTCAGATGAAGAACTTCCTTCGTCTGAGGATTCATCTCTTGAAGAGGGTGGAGAAGAGCCAAGTGGGAATGGTGGGATACTAGATCCTTGAGCACCAAGGATTAGTGCTTCAAAAGTATCGATTATATTACTGCTTAATGGGTTATTGGGAAGACCAGTGTCAAGAGGTTGTTCTTGTATATTGGTGAAATCAATGGGTTGATTTAGTTGTCTACCAGGCTATCTGATTCGGGACAAAGCACTTTGAGTTCTCAAAATTGTCTGGTGAACAATTTCCTATACATCAATCCCTTGAGGAATTGGTGTCACTGGCTCGAAGGGAATTTCAGGAGTGGTTTCTAAGGTAGTAGTTGGGTCAACTGTAATGCTAGGGTCTGAATGACTATGCATTATGACAAGAGAATGATTGTTTGGGGGAGTCCTATGACCTCCTTGTGCCATCAATGACTTTCAGGCCCTCTTTCTAACGCCATTTGTAGGCAGGATTTTGTGAGACATTGTCAATGGGAAGGGAAGATACGGATCGGGGTTGTCTATTTAACCCAAGCCATTTGGAACGATCTACCCTAATGGGTTTTATGGCTCCATTAGCCAACTGAGATTCTAAAATAACTAAAAGATGTGAACTAACTAAAGGTACAATTCTAACAAGCGACACTTTAATTACAAATGATTAAATAACAATGTTTATGTACAATAGATATATACAATTTACAAGGTTTAAGAAAATATGTAATATACTAGATATAAAAAGTATGCAGAACATAAATAAAATGCTAGAAATGGCAGTATAACAACAATATAACCAGAACAACCACCACAATAACACTTCTTTAAGCAGGAAACATGAAAAACAGGATGTATCTTCGAATGACTGGGCAAAGCTAACTGATAGGCCACCTATCCCACACGCTTGAGAACTGTATAAGGACCATAAAATTTGGGTGCTATCTTTTGACAATGCTTAGCCTTGAGGGATTTCTTCTTGTAAGGTTGCAGACAAAGAAACACCTGATCCCCTTTTTCAAATTGACATTCAGAGCGACCTTGATTTTCTTGTTGCTTCATGCGATTCTGTGCCATGACCAAATTCTCTTTGAGGGTACAGAGAATAGCCTCTCAAACTGTAAGTGTTTGGTCAACTGCTTGGAACTTCGAGACACTAGGTAAGTATGAGAGAACTAAAGGTGGCTTCTGTCCATATACCACTTCAAAAGGAGTCATGTGTGTAGCTGTATGGTATGAAGTGTTGTACCACCATTCAATTAGGGGTAACCATTGAGCCCACTGATTTTTCTTTTCTAAGGAAAAACACCTCAAATATGTTTCTAAACACTTGTTGACAAATTCTGTTTGACCATCAGTTTGGGGATGATAAGCTGTACTGAGATGCAATTGGGTGCCTTGTAGCTTGAACAGTTCTTGCCAAAAATTGCTTGTGAAAGTTGGGTTGTGATAAAAAACAATAGAGTGTGGCATGCCATGAAGATTGAAGACATAATACATGAAAATTTGAGCCACCATGGATGCTGTAAATGGGTGTTGAAGAGTGCATAAATGAGCATACCTGGAAAGGTGATCAACAACCACCATGATGACCGATTTATTTCCCGATTTGGGTAAGCCTGTAATAAAATTCATAGAGATGTCCTTCCAAATAGCAGGTGGAATTTGGAGTGGTTGTAGTGTGCTTGGAGATTTGATTGTTTCTCCCTTGTTGTGTTGACAGACATCACATTCAATGACAAAAGTATGAATGTCCTATTTCATACCATCCCATAAAAGGAACGTTTGACCCTGTCATAGGTTTTGGTGAACCCGGAGTGCCTTGTTGTGGGTGTAGCATGAAGCTCAGAAAGTACCATGGATTTAATCTTTGATTGTTTACTTAAATACAAACGAACTTTGTACCAAAGTTCATCATGGGGACAAGAGTACCCTGGGGAAGATGGAGCATTGGACTGCAATTGTTGGATTAACTGCAAACTTTTGGGATCTTGTCGCCATTCCTTCTGATGATGACCTTTTGATGCTTCCACTATCAACCAGAATGATGGCCTTCCAATGCTTGATGTAACATATTAGCTTGAGGGTTTGGAGAGTGGAGAAGCTAGTGAGGTAATTGAGGGAAATGACCGGTTCTACTTTTGGAGGGTCTGAGGGAGGGGTTATGTCGGGGGTTTTAGGTGATTTAGACACAAGGGGATTTTCAATATCCTCTTCTGAAATATCCTCAGAGATGGCCATAAACATATTTTTTTCCTTACACTTTTGGCCTGGGAAATATTTTTCATCACAATTATAACAAAGGCCTTTGAGTTGGCATTTAGCCATTTCAGCCTTGGTCAATTTTTGGATCTTTAGTGGAGCAGAGGGGAGTAGTGGGATTTATTGGTTTAGGGCGAGGGATAAAGGAGGGTTTCTGGTTTTGAGAAGATACAACCTATTGTGCTTATTTATCTCTTTTAGTAGCCTCCACCCAACTCTGAGGCTGATCCATGAGGACATGGGCCCGAGTCTCATCCTTGAGGCCACTGATAAAACATTCTCAGAAAAAGGCATCAGACATGCCCTCTATATGAAAATCCAGGTGCTCAAAGGTAGCTATAAATTCTTCCACTGTTCCTAATTGTTTCAACTTTGTCAAATGGCCCAAATGGTTGGTGTTAGTGTCAAAGCGTTCATAAATCTCTGCCATAAAGTGTGTCCAAGCAATATATCCTTAACAAGAAATTTTTATCCATTTCCACCATTGCCAACATTCTTAATCTAGATGGAGAACACCATACCAAAGTTTGGCCAAGTCCTGTAATGCCATATAAAGAAAAATAATGTTTCATTTGGGTTACCCAACCAGTGGGGTTCGAGCCATCAAATTTGGTCACATCCACCCGCGGAAGGCGTAGGTCATGTTGAAAGTGATGGTTCTGAAAGTTATGGGAATGAGAGGAATGGTCACCTTCAGTATGTGGAGGTGAGGAAGAGGAAGGGTTATCTGTAGGGATATGTAGTTTGATGTAGAGTTCCGAAAAGACAGATTCAAGCTGGGTGTTGAGGTCTTTTTTGATTTCCTCCATTGAGGATTGCATGGTTGTATTGATGGTGACAACATTGGCACTGAGTTGTTTCACTTCTTATTGGGTCTCGATGAGACCAGATTGCCAGGTGTTGAAGCGAGCTTCCAAGTCTTGGCTACGAGTATGGGCCATGAGGATGGGGGAACTGAAAAGGGGTGGGAGGGGTCAATTTTTGTTTTCCGAAAAATGATATGGATGAATGTGATAAGGGCGAAGAGATGAATTCAATGGAATAGGTCTCAAATAATGGTGAAAATTTTTCCAGACTTTTCTTTTTTACACTTGTGGAGTTATACTCTAGTCTGAAGAATACTACAGAGAGGAAATGCCCAAATGATTAACCATAAATAAATGTGTATTTACTTGGCAACACAAACACAGTTGCAGGACAATAGATCTTGTCTGTTTTAATTTGTTTATGTTTCTGTCCCCAAGGGTTCTATAGACAAGGGTTTTCCCTGTGCTATAACTCTGATATATGTCCAGGGTCCAATAGTAGTACTCAACCCAATATCTCAGGGAAATAACTAAGGAGGATAGATTGTACCCTTAGCCATACTACCCGACTACCTAGGTACTAGAGAGTATCTTCCCAAGTGTTGTTCTCGATGACACTATAGTGTTCAGGTGACCGATCAGTTTATCTAAAGAGGGCTTCATGTAATCTAGGCCTATCCATACACATGTGCTATCTGATGCACTACCACTCGAAGGGGTACCAACAAGGGTTACAAGGGTGGCCAACAAATGTGTGCTTAAGTACCACTTGTATTTCCTGTCTGTATGAATCCCTCAACCACAGGTTTATGTGCATAATGACAGATCTATGTGGATTAAGGACACCGGAATACGTCTCTGCACTGAAAAAATTTAACCCACACTTTCTGCCAAGGAAAGTGCTCTGATACCACTTGTAATATACTCGATATAAAAAGTATGCAGAAAAGAAATAAAATGATAGAAATGGTAGAATAACAACAGTATAACTAGAACAATCACCACAATAGCACTGGAATGATATAAGAATAACAACATAAATAACACTTTGATTCTGAAAGCAATGTTCACGGGCCTCTTCGAGGGGGAAACCTCCATTTGAGCAGAGCTCTTTTAGAATAATATCCAAGCTAGGGTTCTCATACCCTCGACTCCTATTTATACTAAATATGTCTATCAAAAGAAGCATCTAGAGGAATATCCTTCTAGAAGAGGAAGCTTCTATTAGGTCTTCTTACATCCGACTTATTCTATTTTATTGCAAGGCCTTATTAATATTGACCTTTATTACATCCGAATATATTGTTCTACCTATGTGCGGGTTAGGACCCTAACAAAAGCCTTGTGAAAATAATTGTTTTAAAATAAAGGATCTAAACAATATTAAAAATAAAAAAAATTATTTTTAATACTCTAACTACCAAAATAATAAACAATGGATGAATAAGATTGTAAATTATATAATGAAAATAGGCAAAGCATTTAACGTTTAAATGATGCAATCACTATTCATTCACAAATCAACAAATTAAATAAATAATAACCTAACTAACCTCTCACTGATCAACAATACTAAGCTAGATTCATCTCTCTTTATTTGTATAAGCTCCTCTTAACCCGTGTCAAGTGTAAAACTATGAAAAAAGAAAGCATAATACTTCCTGAAAAAACTCAAAGAAGTTTTTTATATTCCAGAACAAGTCTAAGATGACAGAAAGACAAATGATTTTATATCATGTGACTTTAGAATTTCCAATAATTGAAAATGAAAGAAATTCCAATTTTCAGTAATGGTATTACTAGCTACCTAACATTAGATGTAAACTCAAAATGATTGGATAGGTGAACAATCATAGATATAAACAACACCAAAATATAATGAACCTCATAAAGAAAACATGACATAAAAGATTATATGCAGAACAGATTAAAGCTAGTTCGATACAGATAAAATTTCACATCTAGAAATTACATGAGAAAACAATGAAAACATTGCACAGCCTACACAGGACGAAAGCCAAAGAGCAAACTGTTTTCCCATATAGTTTCAAAAAAATAAGTCCATCATATGGTCCAGGAGGAATTGCCACTATCACTGGGAAAGAAGTTCTATTTAAACAAGTTTCTAATCCGTTCCTCATATCATGCAAGATAGAGGTAGATCTTTTAAAATAAGATTTTACTAAAATAAAATAACAAAAATATAATTCCGTTGAAGTCTTTCAATCCAAAACAGTTACATTATTAAACATTGTTTTTCAAAAGCGAAAAATTACTAGTCCACTAAACGTTCAACCCATGACTCATTCCACTAAACGTAGCACATCAATCTGATGTTCATCCGAGACAAGGAAAATGAAATCTAATTTAGACCATAATCAAAATAAATAATTCAAAAGACAAGCTACAAAATCTTTGATTCCGTAGCTAGTCTAAAAAAAAATAAAAAAATCAAAACAAATTTACTTTTTATCCAAACAAAATTAAATTGTGAAATAAAAAGGAGTTATTTAACAATTCAAAAATTTGAAAGAGAAGCATCAAACATATATGAGTTTATAATAGTATTGAAATTGGTGGAATTTTTAATAACCACATTTCCCGATCTCTTAATACACTTGTCATCTTTATGTGAAGTCGATCGAATGCAAGCCATGAGATCATCGTTTTCTCTTTCAATAACTAAGTTCCAAGTGACCACTTGATTCAACTGTGCCTATAGGTAAGGAATATCTTAGTAGTACCTTTCGATCTAGTCAAAACAATTCTCACAATGATCTGGTTCATGATTTGATAAAGGCCGAGTCTGATCTGTAGTGGGTGACTTATGATGTTCCATGATTATTTTGACATTGTTATCACTGAAATTTTGTCCGCACATGGCGACAAGAACTCAGCATCGTCAAAACAGGAATGAAGTCATTCATGGCACTGGATTAATTCACAGCATTGCAAAAGGGTCAAAAACTATACAAAGGAACCAAAAAATTGAAGGGCGCTTTACAGAATCTGGGTGCGCGCGCATATGCGCGGAACAGAAATGTACCATGCGTGCATGCGCTCACGACGTGCGACTGTGGGTGCAAAAACCCGCGCACCTGCTAAACAACGCATTTATTGAAATTGGTCGGCCTCCCAACTACTAATGGATCAGCTCCTAAGCCAATTTGACATCAAATCTGAGATGAATATGCATGGTAGGCTAGTCAAAGACCTAATTGAGCCCTAAAGAGCCCCTTTTCACACCTCAAAGGAGTTACATAATCACCCCATGCCATGCTATAAAAAGCCATGAAGAACCATCAT
>JZKD02S1737679.1:361656-383859 GCA_000966675.3 Picea glauca | reverse complement strand
CACACCTCAAAGGAGTTACATAATCACCCCATGCCATGCTATAAAAAGCCATGAAGAACCATCATTTTCTCAAGGAATTTCATGTAATGTTATGCTTCTTAGATTGTTTTAAGGATTCACTCCTTGGCAATAACACATTAGCACCATTTCATTGATCTATCCACCTCTCTCTTGAGTGGATATGCTTGGAGTTCTTTCACCATCATTTTCATCTTTCTCATTGTAAGGAGAGCAAGTTTGTGAGGGCCTCAAGAGCCTTTCTTTGGAGGAAGAAGGAACCACAGTTCCCTTTCTTCATTGTGCTTTGGATTTCATCAATAGACCAGCTCAAAAACATTGGTGATATTGGTCTTGTTGTCTTTGTTATTTCCTTTTCATATGCTCATACTTTTATTTTATTTTAATTTAATTCTTGCTTGTAGTTTTGTTGTTCTTTTTCTAACCCTTTCCTCTACAGCTGTCATGCTCAGCAAGACCCAACTGGGCATGTAAGCACCCTTTATTTTCTCACAAGGTGACGAATTGGGTGCAAACAGAGATCATGTTGAATTCCTGAAAAACTTTGATGTTTCTTTAAGAAAGGAGGCAGTTTCGAGACAAAATTGAATTGTGGCACATCGATGCTAGTATCATCGATAAAAATCCAATCGTCAACATCAATATCAAGGGTAGGTTTTTCATGATCGTGATGTCAATTCCCCAACATTCTGGATATGAGACGACCAGATATTTTGTTTTTAAAATCAATGTCTGGAACTCTTTGTGTTTTTTTTCTACCCTGTTTCTTTATTTTACTCTCATTTAAATCACCCACAACTAGCCCAGGACTAGAAACAAAAAGGACCTTATCATCCAGATTATCCAATACATCTTCTAAGTATTTTTTAGGAATAAAATTGGGTCTCTGGTGTGTACCTTTGGATGACTTATGAAAAACAATAGGGGTTTTGGTTATTGACACAAGTCTTCCTTGTAATTCGACATGTAGGTTTCTCAGAGAAGGAGTTGATAGGCAAGAAATGGTGGGCTCATTAGAACACAGAAGTGAGTCTATTATGGCTTCGGTTGGAGCGAACCCATTCTGATCCATGAAGTCTTGCCAATTATCCCCAACTTTTGACAATTGTGAAAGGACCAAAATTCGAATCAGGCCGTGATGGAATAAGGTAGACCTTGCATTTAGGTTTTTTCTTTGGTAAAATTTGGCCATTTTTTGCAAGCTCTTAAGAAAGTAGAATGAGATATTTAAATCAAACCCTAAAAAGTACACCATCAACAAATGAACATGAAATAGGAAAACCAGTCCGTATCTACCCTCGCAGGTGATAAACTACTTGCGTATCAAAAGTAAACTATTCCATCGAGGTTTAAATAAAATAATCAGTGTAACCTTGACATTGTAGCATGACCTCTTGGAATCCATTAGTAGGTGCCAAGGGACGCCTTTGAATTTGAGGTTTTTGAACCAGCGAGCTCCCTCTTGGGGAAATCCCATGGCTTCTACAATTGAATCCTCAGTCACCTCTGTTAGAGTCGGAAGTCACTCCTGGATTGTAGCAGGAGCAGAGCCCGACACCCATCAATTTTATGTCACGATTTGTTTGTAGAGGTTGATCAAATGGTAAGAAACTCATAATAATATCATTATAACTTAGAAAACTAGGCTGGAACAGTAGTGACATATGAGGTCTTGACCTAAATTAATCCAGTAATAATGATAGTGGTGAGTAAGTGGAGGGAAAGAGAGGGGAAATAAAATCTTCTCTAGACATCCGGTCTTCTAGAAGTCTTCACAAAAGAGGAAAAGTCTAGGATATGAGATCCTCTCAGAGCCGAATAAACTTCAAAATGAACCTAAAAAGATTGTAGAACTGATATAATCAAACCTACATTATATAGCTATGCAACACCCAACTGGATCATCCATGCCCAGGCTTTCATATTCAGAGGGAAAAAGGAAAAGAAGAAGTTGGCTGCCATTAAAAAAGAAGTCTCAAATGTTCTTCTATAACCAAAGAACTAGAGGCTGGATTAAAGCTTTAAAATTGGGAGCTGTTCTCTACCATCGATGCTTACCAAAATACAAAACTGAGTACATATACTCCTAAACTTTTGCCCAGCAGAGGCGTCTCAGGACTTTCAAGGTGTGGCATCTCTTTAGTCAAATCTGGCCTGAACTCCTTTGTCAGACATCATCTTACCTTGCATGGCCTTTGCAGGGGGGGTAGCTGAAACATTAAAGGATAAAATAGTGTGTGCAGACTCCTCTGGTCAGACAAGAACTCGACATGGCTTCTTTAGAGAAAACTAGCATACAAGACCATCTTGGGTAGACTACCTGCCAGAACCTCTATGCTTTGCATTTAATGAGTGAGACGAGGTTTCAACTACCTCCATCCACCTTCATTTATTTTTAGCAAGGACCAAGATCGAGGTCAAGCTGAACTAGTCTCTGGAGAACGCAGTGATCCCTTCTGCAGTTAAACCCGATGCTTTGACCCTTTGCACAGTTCTTTCTATCACCCCCAAGTGACCATGGGCTGTGACCCTGTGCCTATCTTCAAAGGCACTTTTGGCATTTCACATTTCGGTGATTTGAAATGTAGTGGAGGAAAAAGAACCTCTGTTCTCTCGAAGTCCCAGTAGCTGAAAAGGCTTGATCATGTGCCACACGTCCTATTGGATGGACGACCTAGATCAACACTTGAATGAATGTGGGACCGCCTCTGGCCTAGACCCTTTTAGCGTTTTGGGCTTCGGGGATTTGAAATGCAGCGAAAGGATGAGACCCTCTGTTGTCTCGAAGTCTCGGTAGCCGAAATGGCTTGATCACGTGCCATGTGTCCCATTGGATGGATGGCCTAGATCAACACTTGAATGAATGTGGGACCGCCTTTGGCCTGGACCCTTTTGGCATTTTGGGCTTCAAGGATTTGAAATGCAACGAAAGGATGACAACCTCTATTCTCTCGAAGTCCCAGTAGCCGAAATGGCTTGATCACGCACCACGTGTCCCATTGGATGGATGGCCTAGATCATTTCTTGATCAATGGTCCTATTTCTTTCAGGATTTCATGCACCGGGGATACATGATGCAAGGAGGAGAGACCCTTGTATGTTGAAGTCTCGGTAGCTGAAATACCAAAATGGCTTGATCGTTTCATGAGTTTGTCCATAGGAGATGAGCTCAAGCACTTGACCACGTGCAACTCTGCAACCCAAACTTACCTGATGGCCGTCGATCTGCCCCATCTGTGGATCCTCGCCATTGAAAGACAAAGTGCCCGCTCCCTTGATTTTAAGCCTGAAATGGGATTGTTTTGTGGGCTGTGTTTGGCGCTCATGGATGTGGCCTTTGAATAAAACACACTCAACCAGTTTTCAAACCCCACTTCTATGCATTTACACCAGGGGCCCGAAACCATAAGAAAACACCATCTTGCAAGAAATTACGCTAACATTAGGCTCCATGGGGGATAGAGTCATCCCTGCGATGCTTTAAGAACTCATTTGCAGCTTCAGTGCCTTGATTTTGGGCTATGGAGTCGTCTATTAAGACAAAAATAAATAAGTAAACAACTAAAAGGACAATATTTACAAAACAAGGAGCCGCCTATGGCTCAAACAAAACATCTTTTTAGGAAATGCCCATTTAATGGGCCATTAAATACCTCCTTACCCTCCAAATCTTGCAACCTATAAGTGTTATTTGAGAATACTTCAGCGATCCTGAAGGGCCTGATCCAGAGGGCATCAAACTTTCTATGTTTTCCCCTATCTTGCCTGGGTGCATCCCACTTAAGCACCAAATCCCCAAGCTCAAATTCCTTGTTTTTGACCTTCCTGTCAAAAGCCTTCTTGACCTTATGCTAATGACTATGGTCCACATCCATCACCCGTTCCTTGAACTATTGCACCTCCACTATTTGATGAATCCTTCTGACCATATGATCTGGCTCTCCTTCAAGATCCTGGAATAATTTCGCTATAGGTAACGCGAGTTGAGTGGGAAAAATAGCCTCCGTCCCATAAACCAATTGAAAAGGTGAGGTGCCCAGGGACTTTTTTGTTGTCACTCGATTGGCCCATAGAGCAAATTTGAGCTTTGAATTCCAAGCCCTCGTATTGTCTTCCAACAATCTTTTGATGAGTTTGATTAGGCTTTTATTGGAAGATTCTGCCAGTCCATTTCCTTGAGGATAATAGGGGGTGGAGTGAATCAGTGAAATTTTTAACTGTTCACATAAATTAATTAGAGGCTCAGACTTGAAAGAAGCAGCATTATCAGTGACAATTCTACTGGGACAACCGAATCTAGCTATGATATCCTCCAAGAAGCTGATAATAACCTTGTGAGAAGCACTCCTGGTGGGGGCCCCTTCTATCCACTTAGTGAAATAGTCTGTCGCAGTCATGATCCATCTGTGTTGGCCACTTGAAGGAGAATGAATCTCCCCAATGAAGTCCAACCCCCACTGTTGAAAAGGTTCTGAAGCTACCATTGGCTTTAGTGGCAGTGAGTTGAGCTGCTGCTTCCCTGAGAACCTTTGGCATTTGATACAAGCTCTAACTTCTCTGCAGACATCAGTGAACAAGGTGGGCCAGTAGTACCCAACACTAAGAACTTTGTGAGCTGTGGTCTTCCAAAAATGATTCCCTCCACAAAGGTCGCCATGGAACTCAAACATAACTTTCTGGGCTTCCTGTGGGCTCAGACATCTCAACAACACCCCTAGGGGGTCTCTCCAGTACAAGACTTGGTCAATGAGGCAATACCTTATCGTCTTGAGATTTAAATCTCTTTCCTTACTCTTACCCATTCCATCAGGAGTCTTTAGCTCTTGTAGAAAGTACAAAATGTCTCGGTACCAGGTGCATTCTGCTAGTGATGAGCCGTCATGAGATATTTTGTTGGACGACTCAGCTAGCTGATTTTCTGAGAAAGTATTTATGAAGATAACCCCCAAGGACCTGTAATTGGATTCAACCAACATCTTGGCTAAACCCTTCCCTTTAACCAACTTGGTGGGCTTTATCTATAGGTCAAACTCCAAAATCTTGGTGATCCATTTACCTCTTCTTCCATCTATGCCAGGCTGTATGAGGATATCTTTCACGGATGCTGAAGGCACGCATGCACTTACTTTTGAGTGCAAGACATAGACTCTGAAAGATTTGAGAGCCTTCACTAAGGCATAATCTTGTTTATCCATGATTTCATACTTGATCTCTACATCTCTTAATGCCTTGCTGAAGAAGGACATGGGGTGCTCTCAACCTTCCTCATTTTTCTACAACAAGACCGCTGCTACTGTATCAAAAGAAGCGAACGAAAAAATTAGAAAATCCTTGGAATAGTTAGGACTGATTAGCACAGGTGCCTCAGTCAATGCCCTTTTTATTTGGATGAAAGATTTCCTGGGCTCAGTAGTCCATTTTACTTCATTTCCTTTCCTGAGCATGGCTGTGATGTGTTTCACCAACTCAGCAAAATTTGAGACAAATCTCCTCAGAAAATTAATCTTCCCCCAAAAGGCATGAACTTCCTTTCTAGATTTGGGAAGTGACAGAGTTTGAATTGCCTCTACCCTATTGGGATCAATCCTCACTCCCTCTGTTGATACTATATGGCCTAACAACTTCCCCTCCTTCATAGCAAAAATGGACTTCTTGGGATTTAAGGATAGGCCAAACCTACGACACTTCAAGAAAAATTTCCTCATGTGACATCAGTGCTCTTTGTCAAACCTGGAGAAGACTGTGATGTCATCCAGATAGATCACCACAAAATGATCTTTCTCTCCAATGAAGGCTATATACATGGCTCACTGAAATGTTTCTCCATCATTCATCAATCCAAAAGGCATTTTGGCATACATGAATCTGCCCCAAGGAGTGGTGAAGGTTGTTTTTTCTTTGTCCTTGGGCATATCTGATATCTGGTTATAACTAGAAAAACCATCAATCATGGATATCCTATATGCACCAGTTACCCTCTGCAATATGTGTTCCATGTTGGGCAAGAGATAATTGTCTTTCTTTGAGCTCCTATTTAGGTTCTTGAAATCAACAAAGAGCCTGATTTCTCCACTTTTCTTCCTCACCGGGTCCAAATTGGCCACTCATTTGGAATATCTCAAGGGGACAATGATTTGGAAATCTAAAAACTTCTTCACTTCTCTCTCCATGACAGGCAACAACATGGGGTTTATCTATCTTAGCTTCTGCTTAAATGGTTTACCCTCTTCCTTTAGTGGGATCTTGTGTTCAATGACAGATGTGTCATATGTCTTGAGGTCTTCATAGGTCCATGCAAACACATCAACAAATTCTCTTAATAATTCAGTGTATTCGATCCTTTGTTCTTGGGTCGGGATTCTTGACAACTTGGTGAACTTAGGCTCCTCTTGTGTGCCAATGTTTCACTCAGATGTATCAGCATCTCCTCCTGAAATATTACCTTTTACTGCCACATCATTCCCATCGAATAGTCTTTCTAAAGGGACTAGTCCCATTGGAATGTGATTGCTAGGAAATTGAACAATATGGTGATTAACAATTTTATTTAAGAATACCTCAAGGTGAGGGTCACCTTCGAGATCAGGGTCCTGATCAATGTGAAATGAAGAAAACTCATCGACAGACTGAAGAAATTTTTCAATTTCAAGATCGTCTTTGAATACCTTCCAATGCTTTACATTGTCCAAGATGGATGGCCTATATATTATCTCCACCCCATATTTGATCTTCGGCGATAGAGGGATCCTAAACAGACTAGCTGAGACAACTAAGGAATCAGCCAAAGTATTCTACTCCCTTGGGATAAAAGAAATGTTGAAAGCCGAGAATAAATTATCAATCAAGTCCCATACCTCATTTCTGTAACTTATGAGTTGAGGATGCTTGGCCCGATAAACATTCCTGACTTGTTGGATTATCAATTCAGCATCTCTGAATGCTATCTCCCTTATTCCCATTTCTTTTGCAGCCCTCATACCTAGAACACAAGCTTCATACTTTGCCACATTGTTGGTGGTTTCAAATTCCAGCTTGTATGACAGGGATATGGTCTCTTGACAAGGTGACATGAAAACCACTCCAGGGCCAACGCCTATACTGGAAGAAGCTCCGTCAAAGAACATTTTCCAAACATAGGTGGTTGGAGGAGGTATCTCTTGATTAAAAATGGGCTTCTTTTTTATCTGTAAAGGGGGATCAAGAGTCTCAATGATCTGCAATAAACTAGACCCCAAATCAGTGTCAAGTGCAAATATGGGATGATTGGTGGGGTTTGCTTCATCACTGACAATATAGGCTAGTTGGGCTTCTCTGTACAACCTCTTGTGTTCCCCTCCAAAGACTAGAATGGTGGAATATGTGAGATCCATCTGTAATGTTCCTCCAAGTCTTTTAATCCAAGACCTAGACAACAACATGCCAAACTTGGGGGGAACATCAGCTACCACAATGTCCATGACCACACTCTTCATTGGTAGCTAAAATAAAGAGACCACCGAGTCTTTGATGACTCCAAGACATTTTACCCTCCTTGAATCAAAAGAGTACAAATCATGATAAGCCTTTGTCACTTCCAGTCCCAATTCTTCCATGACTATTTTGGGCATAAGGTTGTGGGARGCTCTTGAATCCATGAGGCAATTATGCAACACTTTATCATGTATGTTCATGGAGGTGTAGAAGGGAGGGGATGAATCATCTCTATCTTCCACCATGGGACCTAGGATGACTGCTAGTTTTTCATATTGAAGGTTCACTGAGTCAGAGGAAGGCTAGGGGGACTCAGATTGTAGCAGTTTGGAGAGGGACCTTTTAAAATCTTCATTTTTAACTAGCTTTGAGAGGGATACGAGAATTCTGATCTTTTGAATTTCATGCTCAAAATTAAAGGAGGAAATAGGATTAGGAGCTTCCCTTACCTCAGAGACAGGTTCTTTGACTGCTGGCGAAGTATTATGAGTTTTCTTTTCTTTAGTAGTGATTGTTGCAGATTTAGTAGGCCTTTCTGCTATGAGGGGATGATCTTGGCTGTCAAAATTTCCTTCTTTCTTCTTTGACCTGAGAGGGTATTTGTTAGGGGTGTTGTTGGCCTTCTCTCCTTTACCTAACTCATTGATTTGAATGTTCATAAGGGATTCTTCATAAGTAGACTTAGTCAAATGGGGAAAAGGGGAAGTTTTTTCAATATAGTGAATTTCAGAGTCAAGCTCATCTATCTCCTCTCCTTCCTCATGAGCAAATAGGTTATTTTGGAGACAGGTTTGAATCCTTTGATCTTCCCTATCTTTCCCCCTTTGTTCCCTTGGGAAATCTTGTGGCACATTGTTATTAGGTCTCCTGAAATATTTATTATCAACATTCTTGGGATTTCTGTCCATGGGCTTCCCTTCTAACTCCCACCTTTCCATCCTATCCAAAATCAATTTTAGCATTCTAGTTACCTCATCCGACTGAAGGGGAAGGGGAGAGGAATTGGATGGGGAGGCTTCATGTCTTTTCCTAGATATGTCTCTATCAGCCTTATCCCTGAGTCGGTCAACAACTAGTATGTTAGATTATACTTCCATGGCTTCATCCTATATGTGAGCCAGAGTAGTGGCTCTTCTCTCCCTCAAAAGAAGGAAGAAATTGGGATCAAAAGTGCTAGCATAAGTGATCTTAGAAGAGGATTCTAAGGGATTTATCTCAATGGGGATTTTATTATACATTTTATTGAATCTCTTGGAGAAGTCAGAGACATAATCTCCTTATTTTCTCTTCAAGGACCCGAACTCTGTCATGTAATACATGAAGTATTTTTTGTCTCCCCATTGTCTCAGAAAGGCGTTATCCAAAGCCTCAATCCCATCTATAGATCTAGGAGGTAGGGCTCTAAACCATTTCCTAGCTTCGCCTTCAAGGTTATGGAGAAAAATTCTCATCCATACATCTGCAATGATAACATGATCATCTATGAAGCTGTAAAAGGCTTCAAGGTGTTCTTCTGCAGCTATGTTCCCTTCACCTGTGAACTTGGGTAGTTTATTAAGGTATCCATCTGTTGGAAGGGAATTAAGAGGTTGTGGTAACACAAGGGGAGCATACCTAGCAGCTATTACGGCCTCCATTCTGGTCATGGGGGGATTAAATCTTGCCATGGGAATATTAGGTGGAGGAGAACTCAGAGGAGAAGGAGTTTGAATAGGGGATACCGGAAATGAGCTTCCTGGTGGAAAAGGAAACAATGGGGAATTCAAAGAGAAATCTAAGGGACCTGAATGGGAAGACACTTCTCTCTGTGCAGTAACAACAACGGTAACAAGAGGGGGGGGTGGTGAAATATTCTACGGTCTGAGGTTTGCGCCAAGGTATAGCTTCGGGGGAGAGGGGAGTGACAAGGATTTCTCCTTCTAATCCTAGACCAGGAGGGGAAATCTTAGCAGGAACACTACCGAAATTCAGGAAACGGGAAACCTCAGAAACAGGTTTGCTAGGAAGCTGAGAAGAAGAAAATGGAGTTTCTACAGAAGGAGGTGGTGAGTTACCTAGTTTAGTAGTGGAACTTTCTCCTTGAGAGGCCTTCCCTTTTCTGATAATTACCTCCATATCAACTTCGGGCGTAGCTAGAGGCAGCTGTGGATGGGACTGCGTGTGTCTACCACTGGAAGCCACAATTAACACAACAGGTTCACTGCAGTGGAGTCGTCACAATGGAGTTGCCAGGTGCACAATAGAAATCTTCAAGGGCTTTGATGCCTGATGCACCTTCAGAATCAGAAGCTCAATGTCATTCAACCCCAGGGAAGATTTTCAACTTCATCCCCAACAATGACACCAGAAATGTTAGCGTCAGAAGTCACTCCTGGATTGCAGCAGGAGCAGAGCCCGACACCCATCAATTTTATGTCACGATTTGTTTGTATAGGTTGATAAAATGGAAAGAAACTCAGAATCATATCGTTATAACTCAGAAAAATGGGTTGGAACAATAGTGACATATGAGGTCTTGACCTAACTTAAGCCAGTAATAATGATAGTGATGAGTAAGTGGAGGGAAAGAGAAGGGAAATAAAGTCTGCTATGGACATCCAGTCTTCTAGCAGTCTTCACAAAAGAGGAAAAGTCTCGGATATGAGATCCTCTCAGAGCCAAATAAACTTCAAAATGAACCTAAAAATATTGTAGAACTGATATAATCAAACCTACATTATATAGCTATGCAACACCAGACAAATTCATCCATGCCCAGGATTTTAGATTCAGAGGGAAAAAGGAAAAGAAGAAGCTGGATGGCATTAAACAAGAAGTCTCAAATGTTCTTCTATAACCAGAGAACTAGAGGCTAGATTAAAGCTTTAAAATTGGGAGATGTGCTCTACCATCGATGCTTACCAAAATACAAAACTGAGTACATATACTCCTAAACTTTCTCCCAACAGAGGTCTCTCAGGACTTTCAAGGTGTGGCGTCTCTTTAGTCAAATCTGTCCTGAACTCCTTTGTCAGACATCATCTTAACTTTGCATGGCCTTTGTAGGGGGGGTAGATGAAGCATTAAAGGATAAAATAGCATGTGCAGACTCCTCTGGTCAAACGAGAACTTGGCATGGATTCTTTGGAGAAAACCAACATACAGGACCATCTTGGGAAGACTACCTGTCGAAACCTCCATGCTTTGCATTTAATGAGTGAGACGAGGTTTCAAATACCTCCATCCACCTTCATTTATTTTTAGCAAGGACCAAGATCGAGGTTGAGCTAAACTGGTCTCTGGAGAACACGGTGATCCCTTTTGCAGCTAAACCCAACGCTTTGGCCCGTTGCACAGTTCTTTCTATCACCCCTAAGTGACCATGGGCTGTGACCCTGTGCCTATATTCAAAGGCGCTTTCGACATTTTGCGTTTTGACGATTTGAAATGAAGTGGAGGAAAAAGACCCTATGTTCTCTCAAAGTCCCGGTAGCCGAAATAACTTGATCGTGTGCCATGCATCCTATTGGATGGATGCCCTAGATCAACACTTGAATGAATGTGGGACCGCCTCTAGCCTAGACCCTTTAGATGTTTCAGGCTTCGAGGATTTGAAATGCAGTGAAAGGATGAGACCCTCTATTCTCTCGAAGTCCTGGTTGCTGAAATGGCTTGATCATGTACCACGTGTCCCATTGGATGGACGATCTAGATCAACACTTGAATGAATGTGGGACAGCCTCTGGCCTGGACCCTTTCGGCATTTCAGGCTTCGGGGATTTGAAATGCAGTGAAAGGATGAGACCCTATGTTCTCTCGAAGTCCCGATAGCTGAAATGGTTTGATCGCGTGCCACATGTCCCATTGGATGGACGACCTAGATCAATTCTTGATCAACGGTCCTAGTTCTTTCAGGATTTCACGCACCGGGGATACATGATGCAAGGAGGAGAGACCCTTGTATGTTGAAGTCCCGATAGCCGAAATACCGAAATGGCTTGATCGTTTCGTGAGTTTGGCCATAGGATATGAGCTCAAGCACTTGATCACATGCAACTTTGTGACCCAAACTTACTCGATGGTGATTGATCTGCCCCATCTATTGATCCTCACCGTTGAAAGACAAAGTGCCCGCTCGCTTGATTTTAAGCCCGAAATGGGCTTATTCTGTGGGCTGTGCTCGACGCTCATGGTTGTGGCCTTTGAATAAAACACACTCGACTGGTTTTCAAACCCCACTTCTATGCATTTACACCAGGGGCCTGAAACCAGAAGAAAACACCATCTTGCAAGAAATTGCGCTAACAACCTCCAACTGTAAATCTCCTATCTTGGCATTATAACCATCTAAGGTTTGGGAAAAATCTTGAGCAACCTTGGGTTAAAACCCTCGAATAATTTTATGAACCCAACCCAACCAAAATCCACGAGATCATCTACAACATCGTCGTGTGAGAGGAGGCCCCCCATGAGCCATTCAGATACATTCTCACCATAGGCACCATCAGTTTGGTCACGAAAAACTAGCAGGAGTAGCAAAGGGGGGAGCGTATTTGAAACCACAAGAAATAAAGGATAAACTATGCATTTTCGGAGGAGACCCATTACCTAAGGCTTTGGAAGAAAGCCACCATAGCCACTACTCAAGCTGCTGAGTGGATGTTGAAGCAGAGGACAAGCGTGATTTAGAACTAACTCCTCTAATGACCACCTAGCCCAAAAATGAAGAACTATCACCTGAGGCAATGAATGCGAGCTTGTGCTAGCAGGATGAAGGAGTAATTGTTTGAGGACATGATTGAAAGTCCTGTATAATAACAATGAGACTATGATATGACAATAAGGGATAACATTCATATTTCTAATTATACCAAAGTTTTTGTTTTATGCACGATCGTAGATGTGGTAACATGATAGTATAACACTCCCAATGAAAAAATGGCTAAGGCACACCCCAAAGGTGATCAACCATGCGCAAATGGTAAAGACACCACTCAAAAAAGACAATAAGCTCAACATCATTTAAGGTTCTTAAGATTGTTAGGTGTTCTTAGGTATTCATCCAATTTCATAAAGAGAAACTCTAGAAACTGTATAATGTGTTCAAACCAGATATTGTTTCAATTTCATGCTTAAACAGTCATGAAATTGAACAAGAAAAAATGAGAGATGAAAATGAATGAAATCAAACACACAACTAATCAAACGAATTTTTCAAAACAAAAACATCATAGAAGTCTTCACAAACACAAAGAGGTAGTTATAGAAAATTTTATCCCATTAAGACAATGTTTTACATTGATACAATTGACATGAATATCTAGTTTCCAACAGGTCAGAGCCTCCTTCTAGTTGTAGCTAGAAAACAAAGGAAGTTGGTGCTTCCAATTATAATTTCTCTATTACTGATTCACCCCCCTCTCATTTATCCAACATCTACAAAAATAAAAATAAAGTTTAATGAGTGTATCCACATTGGTGAGAATAAAGAAAATTGAAATAAATAAGACACATGAATGTAAATTGAAAAGCGATGTATCGTAGAAAAAATTTAGTCCCGAATGACACACATTCTTTCAAAACCAAATCTCATGCCTTTTGTCAACAACTTTTATGTTGGCACATTTCCATACTTTGTTTCCTACAAGTTTTAACCCCATAATAAATCATAGATTTAATATAAAGTACTTTTTTTGTTCCACTAATTATAAAATGAGAGAAGTAAAACAACATAGATACTTACAAATTCCACAATTAATTTTTGATATGACAACATATAATTACAACCCATACTTAACATAATGTCAATTAATTCTTTCGATGGCTCTTTTTTGTATGTTAGCACCTGTTTGAATATATTCAAGAATGGCTATTGTAAAACAACTTAAAATATACAAAAATGAAACCTTAAGTTTTTATAAGGAAATAACAATTACTCACAAACTTTGCTATCAACTCTTTTCTTCCTTGTCTTCCTATTTTATGTGATGAATGGGTTCCATTTTGTTTTCTTTTCTGCAAGAAAATACTTGAAAATTAATATTTAATGCTAAATTATTTATTTATATGTACCTAATAGAAAAATTCAATGATTTTATACATTTGAAGCACGTTGTTGTTGAGATGGATCCTCCTGCGATGCAATTATGTCCATTTCTTTGACCATCTCCTTGTACATTTGTTTGGACATTCCTATTGGCATATTTCAGATATTAGCTCGTTGATCTCCAATGGGATTTTCACAATCTTCCTGAAAAAAGTAACATGACAATAAAATATTTTTATATTGATATATGAAAACTAAATATAACAAAATTGATATTAATAAAGGAATGATTTGTAGTAATATATACATATTCTAGAAAATCATTTTTAGGAATATTACTTTTTGAATTTTTTTTTTGTTGTTGTATGTTTTTTCTATTGCAAGTCTGACAGGTCTCATTGACCATTGCTCTGGAAACGCTTCCGGTAGTTTTCATATAACCTAGTTCTTGGAATCATTGGATTGATTTCTGTATTGTAAGTGGAAAGTACGTATATATGTTCATTTCACTATATCCCTCATAGTTTTGTAAAATCTTTTCCCCCTTTCATTAACCTACAGTACCACTCTAGATGAGCTAAGGACCAATTCATCATCATTTACATCTTTTATCATTTTTATTTTCTTAGGACGACATTTCGTTCCTTCGTTGTTGGTCCCTGTAGAACATTAAACCTATCTGAATTAATAGATCGTTTGAAACATGTTATCTAATATTCTTAAGTATATTACTAATGAAAATTCAAAAAAGAACTCATATTGAATAATACTTTTTCATTCACCTGATTCATCCTTTTGCAATTTTTCCATCAAGCTTTTATGTTCTTCTACACTTAGATCACAAATAATCTTATCGATCTTCCTCATTTTGTGGCTCTACATGACACACACTAACCAATACATATTAGTTAAACTTACATATAGTTCAAACATATTCATTTTGTATAGAATTTACAAAGAACTTGTCTTTTTTGTTTTTTTGGATGTGCTATCATTGTGCCGATCAGAATTTGTGTTGAACTATTCTCACACATTTGTTTTTATCAATATACAATATGTACCATTCAATACATAAGTTATTAAATGTATTTTATAAATAAATCACATAATTTTAAACTAAAAAAAAAGTGTTTCCGGTGCGCTTTAATAATATGAAAGCACTAGTGCCTTCAATATAGGAAATAAACAAACATGAAAAATTAATTTTTTAAAAATAATTTAAATTAAAACGGTGCGATATGAATCGATAACAACACCGCTCTTAGAGTAAAAAAATGAAAATAAAAAATAACATGAATGAAAAAAATAACTGAAAAAAAAAAATTACACACCGATGAATGATTTAAAAAAAAAAATTATGTTACAACATTTCCGATGTGCTTTTTCAGTAAGCGCATCAGTGCGTTATAGTCAAATCGGTGCACCGATAACCAAAAAATGTTTTAAAGAAAATGTGACAGGGATGACATGGTTTTTGGATCCGATGCAATAAGTGGGCCCCTTGCATCACATGCCAAACACCTTATATATAGAAAAACAAATCATTAAACCTAAAATGCTTATGAAATTGTTTTTTTTTTCTAAATTTTAATTAAATCTAAATAGGGATACAAATTGTAAAAGAAATTATTATTAAAATCAACAGTAAAATTTAAATTGTTTTACTATACAGAGTTCTGAGTGAATCACAAAACCCTTCAAATTTTGATCTTTTGAATAATTTTGTTTCTCCAAAATGGTTTTGAGTGAATCATTGTACCCTTCAAATTATGATCTTCTGAATAATTATGGTGTTCCAAAGTATTTTTCTACTCCACAGTGCTCACCGGTATGTATCTCTTGAAAATCTCTCCCCTGTCAAATTTGGAAAAATATTGAAATAGTGAATAACTTAATACTATTTAAAGGACTTTATGAAAAGGGTTTTGAGTGAATCACCATACCCTCCAAATTCTAATCTTTTGAATAATTCTGTTGTTCCAAAGTATTCTACTGCTCCACAATGCTCCCCGATATATCTCTCTTGCAAATCTCTCCCCTGTAAATTTTGGAAAAATATTGAAATAGTGAATAAATTCTTACTATTTAAAGAACTTTATGAAATTAGATTTTCGAAAAATAAATTCCCGCTCATTTTTCAATAGTAAAATAACAAAGTCGCGCTTTTGAATTATTAAAAACAACTAAGCAACACAAGCATATGGTGATAATATATAATGTTAGCACATTTAATAGCATAATCCATCAACATTCAAACAAATATGCCCATGGAATAATAATTCAAATATTTTCAAGATGTTAATTGGATGAGAAAAAAGTATTTCTATTAGGATATAATCAGCAAAAGTGAATAAGTTATAGACTTCCCTGTTGGCACATTTCGAAATCAAGAAATTAAGTTCCTTCTAGCTGGGACTCCACCACTTCAATCCTCCAACAAAGGAAAGCTCATATAAGAGAGACAATGAAGTTCTCAATCAGTAAGGGAAGATCTTGGGGGCAGAAATATGTGTTCAGACTTACAGGACAAAGGGATGCAGACTCAATGTGAAGTGAATAATTCCTCCAGAGTAACTTTTCTCTCAAATTTGAATTCTTTCTCCTCTTTTCCATAGCTCGGATTTGGCCCATTTATAGCCTTCAAGTGGAATTGAAGGGCTAAGTTGGAACGTTTCAAGTATATGGAAGGCCAAGGATCATTGATCTCGTGACGTGACATGGAAACCCGACACTATTTTTCAATTTTGAGCACATTTCCTGATGTATGCTGGCTATAGTGGTGCAACCTACATATATGCATGTTGTATAGTAGGCAAGGTGTGTATATGTGGAAAAATTATATTTTTAGCTCTAGGATTTTCAAAAATGGATTTCAAGTCTTCATAGGGAAATGGAAAAAGGCCTTTTGTGCAAGATTGCATGGGGTGAGAAAAATCTTGCTATAATAGGAGGGAATAGAAGTGGACCCCAAAAATATTAAAGCAATCAAAATTTGGCTAGCGCCAAAGAATATTTTAGAAGTGAGATCCTTTATGGGATTAGCCAAATATTATAGGAGATTCATTGTAGGTTTATGAAAAGTTTAAAATCCAATCACTTCATTGCAGAAGAAGGGAACAATGTTTGAATAGAATACTAAGTGTGAGGAGAGTTTCCAACATGTAAAGGAATGATTGACTAGTGCACCTATGCTAAAGGTTGTAGATCCAAAAAATCATTGTGTGCATAGATGCATGAAAAGAAGGGATTGGGGGAATCCTTGTGTAGAATGGGCATGTCATATGTTACGACTCAAGGAAGCTAAAGGAGCATGAAATAAATTATGCTAGCCATGACTTAGAAATGATAACCATAGTTCACGTCTTAAACATGTGGAGGCACTATCTCATGGGAAGGATGTTCGAGGTGAAGAAAAATCATATCATTTTGAAACACTTGTTTGAAAAACCAACACTAAATGCCAGAAAAACTATGGAACATCCTCAATTTTAATCCTTGAAAATTATAATGTAATTGTATAAATTTCATTTAGGATGGTGAGCCAATATGTTTGGGGAAAAGAGATTGTATTGATTAATATGGATGAGGGACACATTTTATATTATGAATGTTGAAATGATTGATAAAGATGATAATCGTTGGTTGCGATACAAGAGGTATGAAAATGATGGGGGGGTATGATTCCACAATAGAGAGAGGTCCAAGGGGTATTTTATTCATGGGTACAAATCCAACCCATATTCTTGAATTATTATCATTGTGTAAACCTTCTAATTTATATTGAGTGTTCCCAAGTCCAATAATTTACTTCATGTAAGAGGGTGAGTGTGAGAGTCACATACCATAGTTATTGAGAGAAAGGGGTTAAAGTACAATCAACATTGGGTAGAGTGAGAAGTCAACTAGATTAGGGAAAAGGAAATTCATATGGCCAATAAGAAAGTTTTTACATGCAATTTTTGGGCAACAATAGAGGAGTTGGGTGTTGAGAAGAGCACCATCCATGTTGTGCTTGAAGGAAGCCATGGTTTGGATATGTTTTACATTGAGAAAGAGGCATGTGTTCCTATAAAAATGGGTTATAAGCATGTAATATGTTTTCCTGTTGAGGAAATGGCTCAAGAGCCCTGTTAAGTATGTTGTGAGAATTCCTGAAGTAGTTGGGAGGTTCTTGTTAAACCAAGTGCACTAGATCTATGGATGGAAGTGGGAAGGCTTGAGGGAATGATTGTAGTGAAAGGGGATCCTATTCCTTGGGTTATGTAGGTTGTGGTGAACATAGTGGAACCTGGGTGTCAGGACTACTATGTGTAGAGAGTGGACAACTAGAGGGATGAATCTCCTTGTGGAATCATAGCCTCAGCTCGGGGGTGGAATTTTGTTGAGAGAAAATGAAAAACAACACCTATGGCTTGGAGGTTTATCGTTCATATGCAACCAATTGGTTAAATATTAACAGATAAATGTTCTATTGTTTTTAATATGATTATTCCGTTGTGTAAATGAATATTTGAATGTTGTTTGTTTGTTGTGTGCTTACTTGATGCATTCATGTTTTTATAAATGTTGTGAGATGCATGTTTAATTATGGGCCTGCATGTTTACACATTTTATGTTCCTAACACTCGAGATTTCAAAAATTTAGTGTTAAAGGACATGCACAATGTACCATATGTTGGTTATCCAAGATACCATAAGACAATTACAACAATGAGAAGCCAATATTTATGGTTGGGAATGAAGAAGGACATGGATAATTACATAGCTAGGTGCATGGAATGTTAGAAAGTGAAGACTGAACATATGAATCTAGTAGACAAAATTGATATTAATAAAGGAATGATTTGTAGTAATATATACATATTCTAGAAAATCATTTTTAGGAATATTACTTTTTGAATTTTTTTTTTGTTGTTGTATGTTTTTGCTATTGCAAGTTTGACATGTCTCATTGACCATTGCTCTGGAAACGCTTCCGGTAGTTTATATTTAACCTAGTTCTTGGAATCATTGGATTGATTTCTATATTGTAAGTGGAAAGTACATATATATGTTCGTTCCACTATATCCCTCATAGTTTTGTAAAAGTTTTCCCCCCTTTCATTAACCTCCAATACCACTCTAGATGAGCTAAGGATCATTTCATCGTCATTTACATTTTCTATCATTTTTATTTTCTTAGGCCGACATTCCATTCGTTCATTGTTGGTCCATGTAGAACATTAAACCTATCTGAATTAATAGATTGTTTGAAACATGTCTAATATTCTTAAGTATATTACTAATGAAAATTCAAAAAAGAACTCATATTGAATAATATTTTTTCATTCACCTGATTCATCCTTTTGCAATTTTTCCATCAAGCTTTTACGCTCTTCTACACTTAGATCAAAAATAATATTATCAATCTTCCTCATTTTGTGGCTCTTCATGACACACACTAACCAATACATATTAGTTAAACTTACATATAGTTCAAACATATTCATTTTGTATAGAATTTACAAAGAACTTGTCTTTTTTGTTTTTTTGGATGTGCTATCATTGTGTCGATCATAATTTATGTTGAACTATTCTCACACATTTTTTTTTTATCAATATACAATATGTACCATTCAATATAGAAGTTATTAAATGTATTTTATAAATAAATCACATAATTTTCAGTTTCAGCTTAAAAAAACTGTTTCTGGTGTGTGTTAATAATATGAAAGCACTAGTGCGTTCGATATAGGAAATGCACCAACATGAAAAATTATTATTTTTAAAATAATTTAAATTAAAACGGTGCGATATGAATCGATAACAACACCACTCCTAGAGTAAAAAAGCAAAAAAACAAAAAACTACCATGAACGAAAAAAATAACTGAAAAAAAAAATTACGCGCCGATGAACGATTTAAAAAAAAAATTACGTTACAACATTTCCAATGTGCTTTATCAGTAAGTGCATGAGTGCATTATAGTCAAATTGATGCACCTATAACCAAAAAATGTTTTAAAGAAAATGTGACAGGGACAAAATGGTTTGGATCCGATGCAATAAGTGGTCCCCTTGCATCACATGCCAAACACCTTATATATAGAAAAACAAATCATTAAACCTAAAATGATTATGAAATTGTTTTTTTTTTTTTTGAATTTTAATTAAATCTAAATAGGGATACAAATTGTAAAAAAAATTATTATTAAAATCAACAGTAAAATTTAAATTGTTTTACTATACAGATTTTTGAGTGAATCACAAAACCCTTCAAATTTTGATTTTTTGAATAATTTTCTTGCTCCAAAAGGGTTTTGAGTGAATCACTGTACCCTTCAAATTCTAATCTTTTGAATAATTATGGTGTTCCAAAGTATTTTGATGCTCCACAATGCTCACCGGTATGTATCTCTTGCAAATCTCTCCCCTGTCAAATTTGGAAAAATATTGAAATAGTGAATAACTTAATACTATTTAAAGGACTTTATGAAAAGGGTTTTGAGTGAATCACGATACCCTCCAAATTCTAATCTTCTGAATAATTCTTTTGTTTCAAAGTATTCTACTGCTCCACAATGCTCCCCGGTACATCTCTCTTGCAAATCTCTCCCCTGTAAATTTTGGAAAAATAATGAAATAGTGAATAAATTCTTACTATTTAAAGGACTTTATGAAATTAGATTTTCGAAAAATAAATTCCTGCTCATTTTTCAACAGTAAAAAAACAAAGTCTTGCTTTTGAATTATTAAAAACAACTAAGCAACGCAAGAATATGGTGATAATATATAATGTTAGAACATTCAATGGCATAATCCATCAACATTCAAACAAATATGCCCATGGAATAATAATTCAAATATTTTCAAGATGTTAATTGGACAAGAAAAGAGTATTTCTATAAATATATAATCAGCAGAAGTGAATAAGTTACAGACTTCTGTGTTGGCACGGTTCAAAATCGAGAAATTAAGTTCTTTCTAGCTGAGCCTCCACCACTTCAATCCTCCAACAAAAGAAATATCATATAAGAGAGACAATGAAGTTCTCAATCAGTAAGGGAAGATATTGGGGCTGAATAATGTGTTCAGACTTAAAGGACAAAGGGATGCAGACTTAATGTGAAGTGAATGATTCCTCCAGAGTAACTTTTCTCTCAAAGTTGAATTCTTTATCCTCTTTTCCATAGCTTGGATTTAGCCCATTTATAGCCTTCAAGTGGAATTGAAGGGCCGAGTTGGAATGTTTCCAGTATATGGAAGGCCAAGGATCATTGATCTCGTGACATGATATGGAAACCTGACACTATTTTTCAATTTTGAGCACATTTCCCTATGTACATTGGCTATAGTGGTGCAACTTGCGTATACACATGTTGTATAGCAGGCAAGGTGCGTATATGTGGAAAAATTATATTTTTATCTTTGGGATTTGCAAAAAGGGATTTCAAGTTTGCATAGGGAAATGGAAAAAGGCCTTCTGTGCAAGATTGCATGGGGTGACGAAAATCTTGCTATAACAGAAGGGAATAGAAGTGGACCCCAAAAATATTAAAGCAATCAAAATTTTTCCAGCACCAAAGAATATTTTAGAAGTGAGATCATTTATGGGATTAGCCAGATATTATAGGAGATTCATTGTAGGTTTATGCAAAGTTTCAAATTCAATCACTTCATTGCAGAAGAAGGGAACAACATTTGAATCGACTGCTAAGTGTGAGGAGAGTTTCCAACACGTAAAGGTTGTAGATCCAAAAAAATATTTTGTTGTGTGCATAGATGCATGAAAAGAAGGGATTGGGGGAGTCCTTATGCAGAATGGGCATGTCATATGTTACGACTCAAGGAAGCTCAAGGAGCATGAAATAAATTAAGCCAGCCATGACTTAGAAATGATAACCATAGTTCACGTCTTAAAAATGTGGAGGCACTATCTCATGGGAAGGAAGTTCGAGATGAAGACAAATCATATCATTCTGAAACACTTGTTTGAACAACCAACACTAAATTCCAGAAAAACTATGGAACATCCTCAGTTTTAATCCTTGAAAATTATAATTTAATTGTATAAATTTCATTTAGGATGGTGAGCCAATATGTTTGGGTCAAAGAGATCGTATTGATTAATATGGATGAGGGACACATTTTATATTATGAATGTTGAAATGATTGATAAAGATGATAATCGTTGGTTGTGATACAAGAGGTATGAAAACGATGGRGGGGTATGATTCCACAATAGAGAGGGGTCCAAGGGGTATTTTATTCATGGGTACAAATCCAACCCACATTCTTGAATTATTATCATTGTGTAAACCTTCTAATTTATATTGAGTGTTCCCAAGTCCAATAATTTACTTCATGTAAGAGGGTGGGTGTGAGAGTCACATACCATAGTTATTGAGAGAAAGGGGTTACAGTATAATTGATGCAAGAGCATCTACACGTCATCAAGCGGGCCAACGCGCACGGAGAAAGAACATACAGCTGGACAGTGCCAAGCACGCACATTTTGAAATGCTTTGGAGATTGTTGCGCCGTCGTTTGGATGAAGGCATTCAAAGCCGAGCGCAGTTATATTGTATTAGTAGATAGGAGGCATTTATTTGAATTAATGCTGTTAGATAGGAATTAACTGTAGATTAGACATTTCTACTTTCGAGAGGGAAAACGGAATAATAGACACCCTCCTTTGTACATTGTATCAGA
>JZKD02S1737679.1:309428-349295 GCA_000966675.3 Picea glauca | reverse complement strand
GATTGGTTGGAACAAAACCATGCCATATTAGATTTTCATAATGAGGCATTCACTTTCCTAGATGAGGAAGGAAACTCAAGAGTAGTCCAAGGAATTCCTAGGGTAGTTACTGTCTAAGAAATATCAACAATGCAGCTGAAGAAGTGTTATAGGAAGGGCTTTCAAGTGTTTGCAGCTCATATGGAGGAAAAAACTAAGGATAGGGTGCCATATATAGAAGATCAAGCAATCCTAAAAGAGTTTGAGGATGTGTTTAAGGAGATACCAGGACTACCCCCAAAGAGAGATATTGATTTCTCTATAAATTTGACACCTGGAACAACTCCAGTGTCAAAGACTCCCTACAAAATGAGTACTCCAGAGCTGAAGGAGTTGAAAATTCAACTTGAAGAGCTATTGAGGAAGGGGTACATACTCCCAAATGTGTCACCTTGGGTTTCCCCAATGTTATTTTTGAATAAGAAAGATGGGACCTTGAGATTGTGTATTGATTTCAGGCAGTTAAATAAATTAATTGTGAAGAAAAAATATCTTTTGCCAAGGATTGATGATCTCTTCGATCAGTTGAAGGATGAAAGGATATTTTCAAAGATTGTTCTCAGGTCACGATACCATCAGGTAAGGATTAAATATGAAGATATCAACAAGAATGACTTCAAAACAAGGTATGGTTACTATGAGTTTACAATGGTGCCCTTTGGGTTATCAAATGCACCAGTTGTTTTCATGCGTTTGTTGAATGGTGTTTTCTGAGAGTATGTAGACAAGTTTGTCATTGTATTTTTGGATGACATCCTTGTATATTCCAATATAGAAGAAGAACATGACCATCACTTGAGGATGGTGTTACAAGTGTTAAGAGAACACTAGTTGTATGCCAAATTAATCAATTTCTCATTTTATCAGAACCAAATTCATTATTTGGGGCATATCATATCCAAAGAAGGGATAGCAGTAGATACTGAAAATATTGAGTCCATTAGAGGATGACCAACACCCAAGAATGTGACAGAAGTCATATCCTTCATGGGTCTAGCTGGCTACTACAAAAGATTCATTGCAGGGTTTTCAAGGATTGCTCAACCTATCACTTCCTTGCAAAGGAAAGGGGTGAAGTTTCAATGGACACTAGAATGTGAAAAGAGCTTCCAACAATTGAAGCACTTGTTAACCAGTGCTTTGATTCTAAGAATTACAGATCCTAATGAGAACTTCATGGTTTGCACAGATGCATGCAAAGAAGGACTTGGTGGAGTCCTCACTCATAATGGTTTGGTAGTATGTTTTGAATCTAAAAAGTTGAAAGAGCATGAAATGCTCTATGCCACTCATGATTTGGAGTTTGAAGACATAGTACATGACTTAAATAAGTGGAGGAACTACCTCATGGGAAATAAATTTGAACCGAGGACAAATCATAATGGTCTGAGGTATTTTTTTGATCAACCAACTTTAAATGCCATGCAAATAAAATGGTTGGAATTCCTCTGTGAGTATAATGAATTTGATATCAAGCACATCAAATGAAGGGAGAAAAAAGTTGCGGATGCACTCAATAGGAGAGAGAATGAGTTAAATGATACTACCATTAGCATGTACCAAACAGATCTTAAAGGTAAAATTTATGAAGTTGCAAAAGCAGATTTGCAGTACATGGAGTTGGTAACAAAATTACAGCAAGGTAAAATGCAATAGATAGTCAAAGATTATAAATTGGGAGATGATGGAATGATCCTGTACATGAACATAATTTTTATACCCAATTCTCTGGAACTGAAAGGTATGATATTGAAGGAGATGCATAATGTGTCTTATGATGGACACTTGAGATATTGAAAAATAGTGGCATCACTCAGGAGCCAATACTATTGACCAGGTATGAAGAAAGAAATTGCTGAGTACATTGCCATATGTATGGGGTGTCAAAGGGTCAACAATGAGCATAGACACCCAGTTGGGTTGCTGCAACAATTACCCACTCTTGAGTGGAAGTGGGAAGTGGTGAAAATGGATTTCATCACCAAATTTCCAAGAACAAGCAAGCATCATGATTCTATCATGGTAGTGGTGGACAAGCTTACCAAGGATGCCCATTTTATTCCATTGAAGAATACTCACAAAGAAACTGATTTTTCTGATATCTATATGAGGGAAGTGGCTTGATTGCATGGTATTCCCAAGACAATTGTGTATGATAGAGACCCAAAATTCACTTCAAAATTTTGGAAGGGATTATTCAAGGGGTTCAGAACCAATCTGAACTTAAGTACAACCTATCATCCCAAGTCTTATGGGTAGACAGGGAGGGTAAACTAAGTAATAGAAGATACGTTAAAAATGTGTGTGATGGAAAAACCATCAAAGTGGGAAGAATATCTACACTTGGTAGAATTTTCTTACAACAATGGATACCAAGCATATTTAAAGATGGGCCCATTTGAAGAACTTTATGGAAGAAAGTGCAACACCCATATAAGCTGGGACAATCCAGTTGATAGGGTCGTGATTGGGCCATAGTTGCTTAGAGAAATGGAAGAGAAAATGTTGAGGATTAAATAGAATTTAAAGTCTACGCAAGACATGAAGAAAAACTGTGCTGACAAGGGTAGGACTCATAATGAGTTTAAAGTGTGTGATCATGTATTCTTGAAGGTTAAGGCCAACATAGGTTCACTGAAGTTGGAAAATTGTTCCAAGTTGGCTGCTAGATATTGTGGACCATTTGAAATCCTAGAGAGGATTGGTCCAATAACTTATATGATTGCATTTCCTGCATCTATGATTGTTCATAATGTATTCCATGTATCATTGGTCAAGAAATATATACATGGTGCTAATCATGTAATTGATTGGAATGTGATTCAAGTGGAGCAAGAAGGTGCTATCCAAGTGCATCTGGTATGCATTCTGGACTGGAAAATAAAATAGCTTCAGAATCGAGCCATAGGGCTTGTAAAGGTCCAATGGACTTGATATAGTCTTGAGGACACTTCTTGGGAGCATGAGGATCCAATGTGGGTAGAATACTCACATCTTTTTGAAGATTTCGAAAATATTGCTGATATGGTGTAAAAGAGTTGCACTGAGGACAATGCAAAAATAAAGGGAGGGGATTGTAATACCCCAAGGCCAAGCCCCTAATTTTTAATCATGAAGTGTAAACATGTTTCATAGGCTGGTGAGCCAAGTAATGATAATCTAGGAGGCTTATGCGATAGTTGGGACATAGAGCCTAGGATGCTAAGGCCAAGAGCCTATTTTGTATATGTAAATATTCAAATAATTAATATAAAAGAATCATTGTGTGTAGACTGACCACGATGAAAGAGTACAGGGGACTAGGCTCCACTAGGCTGGGTAAGGGAGGGGGATGAGAGGCTGGAAAGAGGGGCTAAGATTAAGATCTTGAATCTCAGAGAAAATATATATTATTATTCTAAATGTTGTGAGGAGAATATGGATTTATCCTAAGTTCCTTTGGGGAAGGGGAATGATTTCCAAATGGAGAGGAACACACTTCATGAGCGCCATGTGTCATCTCACGCACATGAAAATATATGTGGGGATTTTGACTGTTTCGGGGATCCTTTTTTCCATTCCTTCCACTCACACACACAACCACTAGGCAAGCAACAGAACCTGGAACACCATTACTAAACCCCTGACTATCCCAAACCTCTGCAACGATCCCAAATTGATATCTTTGTTGAACCTGTACCCTATGAGTTAGATTTGTTTTGATTTGCCATTACTATGGCCCACATATGGTTTCTATTATTTCCATAACCCTTTCCCATGTGTTGAGGAGTTGGATTGAAAAATCCGTTTGTCAGGCCCATGAGAAACTCTCTCCAGGTGAGAGAGTTTGCTTAGGAAGTGAGTTCTCTTGGAGGGAGTCCAGTAATAGCTACAGAGCTCTGCGAATTCTTGTATGACCTATTGTTGAATCCCTAGAAGGGAGGTGGAGTAGTCATTGGACTATGTGACAGTTATGGTGTATACTCCTGGGGTAGGACAGGCATGTGGGGAATGAGAGTTTGTGAGCGGTGGGCATAAGTGTGTCCTTGAAGAAAATCCTTCCTATAGACTGGTGAAACTTCCTATTGTTCTTTCCTAGCCTGGGAATCCCTTTCCTGGTGGATTTTAGTCCCAACTCAGGGGTGACCCACTACTGATAATGATGAGCAACGTGGTCTAAGGCTGGGAGGTTCGTGGAAGTTCTACATGCAGTTGGTGCACTACAATTAAGAGATATGTATCATTTCTATGCTTAATGGTTAACAATGTATTTTAGTGCATGTCAATTATTCTTATAATAATATCATGTGTTTCATTGCATGTATGCTTTCATGTTATCTTTGTTTATTTATGTTAAGTTTATATGTGATTTATTCTGCAAAGAGCTATGTCTGCCATAGCCCAACAGGTCTATGTCTGGGCATGGACAATTTTAATTATCTATAATAGATCTTGAGACTGTGTGTGTATGAGGTAGAATGGTTTGACTTGTGGGTGGTTGGGGATGTTACAAATGAATTTCATACAACAGTTCACATTCAAAATAGAGTAATTCTTAGAAAAAACAGTGACAAAAATCCTTATGAGCTATGGAAAGGAATACCAAAAAATGTGAAGAACTTTAGAGTGTTCAGAATAAAATTCTACATCAAAAGAGAATATGGAAGAATGGGAAGGTTTGACTCTTGTGTGGACAAAGGAGTACTTGTCATTTACTCAAGTACAAGGAAAGAATACAAGTGTTAAAATCTAAGTCTTAACAAAGGTGTGGAAAACATCAATGTAATAGTTGATGAAATAGGTGGATGATAATTAAAGGAAGAAGAAAAGGAATCAATGGAATAGGTTTACGATGAAGAAGAAAATGATGAAGAAGCAGTAGAAGGGGAAGGTGAAGAAGATCAAATAGAATTAGAAGAGTAAGTTCAACAAGTGCCTCCAAATACACCTATTAAACGAGTACAGAAGAATAATCCTTCAGATCAGATTATCGGAAAAAAATGATGCAGGAGAATCATCAGCACATCAAGCGAGCCATCACAAGTTTTGAAAAAAACACTTTGGGATTGTTGCAAAAATATTTAATGAAGTCATTTATGAAGGTGGTGCACTTGTATTGTAATGGACCTTGAGCGGATAGCTCTCGTCCTTAGGTAGATGAGGCATTTAAGATAGTTAATGTAAAGTAGATAGAATATTTAATTCTAGATTTGATAGCCTAKAGTCCAAGAGGGAAAATGGATATAGACACCCTCACTTATACATTGTAACATTATTTAGAGTATTCAGGAGAGAAAGGGAAAGCAGAGGGAATTGTGAAAAGAACACCCATGTACAAATATTGAATTAATAGAAGAAAGCTTTGATTCAATTTCATGGTTATGTGTCTATTCTCTATGTATTGATGTTATGCTCATGAACATTTGCTTCTTGTCATACATTTGCTTTTATATGCTGTGTATGAGATTCCATGGTTGAATTGAAGTCTGGAAGGGCGATTGAATGAGTTTTAATTGTTTCTCTAAGTGAGCCAGAGAATTCCTGCAAGGAGTGCAGTTGAGTTGTCTGCAAGGAGTGCGTTGACAAAAGGGTTCACTTAGAGATAGCATTTTTTCTCATCTCTTCGAAGGTGCAGATTAAGCACAATGCCGTGCAAGGAGTGTGCAGGCCAGGGAGAAGTCTTAAAGTTGTGATTCTGAGTGAAGTATCAGAAGACTATTGCTGCAGGAGTGCGCAAGGACAAAATATTTCAACACTCAATCGAGGTTGAAGGTTTTCCGCAAGGAGTGCATGCAAGAAGTTCTCAAAAGGACTTGAGGAGTCGAGAACAAGCTCAGGAGGATTAGGCCTTCAAATTCATTGAAGGATTGCACAGAGAGGTTGTGCATCAAAGCGTTCAAGTAGGCGTTGAAGACTCGTGTGCAGGTGAGTGAGTCTCATGGAGAGACACTTCTTCTTTTTTGCGGACTTTCACAAGGAAGAACGGATGGATGAAATCATCCGAGGAGATTTCACGAAGTACCGTGGGCCATTGGATCTTGCGGAGGCGCAAGAAGGTTACGGTGGAAGTGTCTAAAGATGCTGAGCTTAGGAGGGTAGAGCGTTGATATAAGTCGGCCAGGGCCATTGTATTATTCGTGAGATCGCCTATCGGGATCTCATGAGAAAAGTGTCGAAGATTTGGCAAAGGGAGTCGCGAAGTCTCGAGGTGCGATAGCCCAACAATGGCGTAAGCGTGTGGGACCACAAGAGTGAGTGGAAGATAGGTGGCGGAGATCGGGAGATCTCGCGAACTCGGGGTTCGCAAGGTGAGGACCCAAGCCTTGGGTACTCCAAGTCACGAAGAAGCGAGGGCGCGAAGTAGCTAAAAGTGCGATAAGGTCATATCGGTGTTTTGGCATATCGGGTATCGGAAGTTGTAAACCTGAGGGCTTGACATCGCGAGTATTGAATTTGTGATAGAGTGAGGTTGCGATGGAGCGAGGTTGTGATAGAGAGAGGTTGCGATAGAGCCAAAGTCCCGATAGACGAAGAGAAAGTCAGCGTTGACTAAGGCATCGAGTCACGAGGATCCGAGGGAGTAGCGCTTGACTGTTGGACTCGCGAAGTTGCGAGTGCCGATCCTCTAAAAGGTATAAGAGAGGATCATGATGAAGAAAACCTGTGGGGTGCAGATTTCCCGATAGGGAAATAGAAGAACCGTTGAGTTCTTCGGCTGTGAGGGAAAGAAGGTCCTGAGGAGAGCGGTCGCGCCAGGGGGGGTGCGACTGTATCAGAGTGGTATCAGAGTAGGTTGACTCTTTGTTTTCTGTAACAGAGAGAGACAGGATTCATCATGCCGCCCAAGAGAGAAAGGCAATCACCTGGTCCAGAGGACAGGGATGTGCAAAGAAGAGGTAGACCGATAGGAAATCCAGAAATGGAGAGACAGATGAGAGATCTCCGAGTGAGATTAGAAGACATGGAGGCAACACAGAGATGCACAGCTAGTACAGGGGATCTTAGTGATTCTGAAGGCGAAGTCGAGGTTGAATGTGAGGAGGAAGCTGCAGCCAAAGATGTATCAACTGAGCGATTGATTAAAGCTATCACCAGGATGGGTGCGAAAGCAAAAATGGACATTCCAGTCTACGAAGGGAATCTGGATGCAGAAGAGTTTCTAGATTGGATTAGAGCTCTTGACACCTACTTCGATTATGAAGATATCGAAGAGGATAAGAAGGTCCGACATGCTGTCACACAATTGAAGGGACACGCAGCATTATGGTGGGACGAGCTTCAAGCAGACATACGCTGCAAAGGAAAGCAAAAGATTAAAAGATGGGATCGAATGATTGCGAAGATGAAGGCAAAGTTCATCCCAAGGGACTATAAAATTACTCTGTTCAGGAGGATGCAGAACCTAAGACAGAAACTGATGACAGTGAAAGAATACACTGAGGAATTCTATCGACTGAACATTAGAACAGGTCATCGGGAGAGCGATGATGAGAAGGTTTCCAGATATCTGAATGGTTTGAGATATGAAATTCAGGATGAATTAAGCATGGTTACCATCAGGACGGTGGAGGATGCTTATCAAATGTCTTTGAAAGCTGAGGAGAAGCTGAGCTGTAAGGAAGGTCATCGAGGGCGAGGCAAAAGTCAGCCCAGAGGCAAGGTAGTTGCCCAGGATAAATACCAGAAGCCCAAGGAGGAATGGAAGAAACCTCAGGGTAAGATTGAGAGAGGTGGAACCTCACAGCGAGGACAACAATATGTTGAACAGAAAGGACAACATACAGAGAAAAAGGGAGATTATGCTGACGCAAATACTTTTCCTCATACCAGAGGTAGAGGAAGAGGTCGAGGTGGAGTCATCACATGTTTCACATGTGGTAAAAATGGACACAGGTCATTTGAGTGTCCAGAGAAAAAGAAGGATAGTGGAGAATCTCACATCACTGAAGCGCAGAGGCATGATGTTGAGAATGAAGACACCGAAGGAGGAAGGTCGTTGATGATGCGTAAAGTTCTCTTAACACCTGGGAAGGAGGTGGAGGACTCAGCTCAGAGGACCAGACTGTTCAGGACAACTTGCAAAACCAAGGATAGGGTATGCAAGGTTATTGTTGACAGTGGTAGCATAGATAATCTTGTTTCAACCGAGATGGTGGAAAAGTTGGAGCTAGAGACAACTGATCACCCGAGCCCATATAAAGTTTCATGGCTACAGAAGGGACATCAGGTGAGTGTCACTAAACAATGTTTAGTTGAATTCAGGATAGGGGGATATAACGATAAGGTCTTATGTGATGTTATTCCCATGGATGTATGTCATTTATTGCTGGGTAGACCATGGAAATATGCCAGAAATGTGGTTCATGATGGGAGAATGAACACATATACCTTGGAGAAGGAGGGGAGGACACACAGGTTTCTTTCGATAAAGGATAAGGAGGTGAAACCAGAAGTGAACAACACAATACTTCTCATGAGTGGGAAGGAACTTCTTACAGAGATGGAGAATAAGGAAGATCCACAATTCTTTGTTGTCAGAAAGCCAAGAATTGTTCTGACTAGCACGAGAGTGGATGACTTACCAAATGAGATTTAGGAGCTATTGGAAGAGTTCGTTGACATCATAGTGGATGAATTACCTCATTCGTTGCCACCGATGAGGAGTGTGAGTCACAATATAGACCTCATACCAGGAGCTAGTTTTCCGAACAAAGCTGCGTATAGGTTGATGCTGAAAGAAAATGAAGAGGTCAAGAAGTAGGTCCAGGAGTTGCTGGATAAAGGATTAGTCAGAGAAAGCTTGAGTCCTTGTGTCATTCCAACGGTACTGAGTCCAAAGAAGGATGGAGGTTGGACAATGTGTACTGACTCTAGAGCGATCAATAAGATAACCATCAGGTACAGGTTTCCACTGCCAAGAATGAATGATCTGATGGATTGCCTGAGTGGGGCAAATTATTTTTCAAAGATTGATTTGAAGAGCGGATACCACCAGATTCGCATGAGAGAAGGCGATGAATGGAAGACAACCTTCAAAACCAACAAAGGATTGTATGAATGGCTAGTAATGTTGTTTGGCTTGATGAATGCACCGAGTACATTTATGAGATTGATGAATGAAGTCCTGAGGGAATTCATCGGGAAATTTGTCGTCGTAAATCTGGATGACATATTGATTTTCAGCAAGACTAAGGCTAAACATCTGAAGCATTTGGCTACAGTAATGAGGAAGCTACAACAAGAGAAGTTGTTGATAAATATGAATAAGTCCTCATTTATGAAGACATAGCTCATTTACTTGGGTCTTGTTATATCGGCAAATTAATTGAAGATGGATCCGAGTAAAGTAGAAGTGATCAAGAATTGGCCATCACAGAGGAATATTTTCAAGGTGAGAAGTTTTCATGGATTGGCTAGTTTCTACCGAAAATTCATCAGGAATTTCAGTGGGATTAGCAAAGTGATGATGGATACAGTGAAAAAGTGGCATAAGTTTTTTCATTGGACAGCAGAGGCTGAGAAGAGCTTCAATTTGTTGAAGTGAAAGATCATGGAACAACCGGTGTTGGTGTTGCCGGATTTCCAGAAGACATTTCAGGTGAAATGTGATGCAAGCGGGTATGCCATAGGAGCGGTCTTGAGTCAGGAGGACAGACCAGTTGCATATTTCAACGAGAATATGGATGAGGCAAAACTAAAATACTTCACGTATGATAAAGAGTTTTATGCTATCATACAGGCGCTGAAGAAGTGGAGGCATTACTTAATCCCGAAACAATTTGTTTTGTATAGTGATAATCATGCATTACAGTTTGTGACTCAACAGGAGAAGTTGAATCAGAAACATGCAAAATGGGTAGAGTATATGTAGAATTTCACATTTGTGATTAAGCATATTTCAGGTACTGCTAACAAAGTGGCTGATGCTTTGAGCAGGAAGTGTTTGTTGCTGCAGGAATTCCGAGTCAAAACATTGGGTTTTGAAAATCTCAGGGACATGTATGCAGAAGATGCAGATTTCGGGGAAGCATATGAAGCAGCTGAGAATCCAGTTCTCAGGGATAGAATCCCTTGGATAGATTATATGATCTAGGAAGGATTTTTTTTCAGAGGCAATCAACTGTGTATTCCAAATTACTCCATGAGGGAGAACTTGTTGAAAGAGAAGCACAGTGGTGGATTGGCGGGACATTTTGGCCACAAAAATACATTTACAAAGCTGAGTGAATATTATTTTTGGCCAGGCATGCGAGCAGATGTCAAGAGGTTTGTTGACAGATGCAGAATTTGCTAGCATTTGAAAGGGAGAAAGCAGAATGCAGGTTTTTATCATCCATTGCCCATACCAGAGAGGCCATGGGAGGCAATAAGCATGGATTTTGTTTTGGGTTTGCCAAGGACGCAGAGAGGATTTGATTCCATCTTTGTGGTCGTGGACAGGTTTTCTAAAATGGCACACTTTATCCCATGCCAGAAGACCAGCGATGCGACTCACATCGCAAATTTGTTTTTCAAGGAGATCGTTAGACTTTGTGGATTGCCGAAAAGCATAGTTTCAGACAGCGATACGAAATTCATAGGGCATTTTTGGAGGACCTTATGGAAGAAGATAGGAAATAACTTGGTGTTTAGTTCTTCTTATCATCCTCAGATGGATGGACAAACAGAAGTGGTCAACAGAAGTCTGGGAGACTTGCTAAGAAGCTTGGTGAAAGAGCACCATAGCAGCTGGGGTAGCATATTACCACAGGCAGAGTTCACATAAAACGATTCAGTGAATCGAAGTACAGAAAAAAGTCCATTTTAGGTTGTATATGGAATGCAGCCGAGAGGAGTTTCTGAATTACGGGATTCGGAACAGACTGCTACTAGCAGTGCTAGTGCAGAAGAATTCACTGAGGCGATGAAAGAAATTCACATCCAGGTGAAGCAACGATTGATGAAATCAAATCAAGAATACAAGCGTAGAGCAGATCAACATAGGAGACAACTTCAGTTTGAATTTGGTGATCTAGTTCTGGCACACTTGACGAAGGAAAGGTTCCCGAGGGGAACATACAATAAGCTGAAAATGAAGAAAATCGGACCCTGCAAGGTCTTGAGAAAATTTGGAGAGAATGCTTATGAGATTGAGCTACTGGATGGAATCAGGATATCTCCGATATTTAATATCGCAGATTTATACCCATACAGGGCTGGAGAAACAGAGACTGTAACTGAGGAACCAATGATCCACTGGCAGAAGCAAATGCCAATTGCAGAGAAACCATAGATGGAGTGCATACTGGACAAGAGAGTGGGTAAGAGGACTAGGAGGAAAGAATACTATGAGTATCTGGTCAAATGGAAGAATCACCTAGTGGGATATGCCAGCTGGGAGACTGAAGCAGAAATACAGAAGCATGGGCACACCGTGCAGGAGCTCATGGACAGGAGCCCATGAATATTTTCAAGTCGGGGAGTATGATGCAGGAGCATCATCAACACATCAAGCGAGCCAGCACAAGTTTTGAAAAGAACACTTTGGGTTTGTTGTGCAAATATTTAATGAAGTCATTTATGAAGGTGGCACACTTGTATTGTAATGGACCTTGAGCGGATAGCTCTCGTCCTTAGGTAGATGAGGCATTTAAGATAGTTAATGTAAAGTAGATAGAATATTTAATTCTAGATTTGATAGCCTAGAGTCCAAGAGGGAAAACAGATATAGACACCCTCAATTATACATTGTAACATTATTCAGAGTATTCAGGAGAGAAAGGGAAAGCAGAGGGAATTGTGAAAAGAACACCCATGTAAAGATATTGAATTGATAGAAGAAAGCTTTGATTCAATTTCATGGTTATGTGTCTATTCTTTGTGTATTGATGTTATGCTCATGAACATTTGCTTCCTGTCATACATTTTCTTTTATATGTTGTGTATGAGATTCCATGGTTGAATTGAAGTCTGGAAGGGAGAGTGAATGAGTTTCAATTGTTTCTCCAAGTGAGCCAGAGAATTCCTGCAAGGAGTGCAATTGAGTTGTTCGCAAGGAGTGTGTTGACAGAAGGGTTCACTTAGAGATATCTTTTGTTCTCATCTCTTTGAAGGTGCATATTAAGCACAGTGCCGTGAAAGGAGTGCACAGGCCAGGGAGAAGTCTCAGAGTTGCGATTCTGAGCGAAGTATCAGAAGACTTCTGCTGCAGGAGTGCGCTGAGACAAAATATTTCAACACTCAATCGAGGTTGAAGGTTTTCCGCAAGGAGTGTGCGAAAGAAGTTCTCAAAAGGACTTGAGGAGTTGAGAACAAGCTCAGGAGGAGTAGGCCTTCGAATTCATCGAAGGATTGCACAGAGAGGTTGTGCATAGAAGCGTTCAAGCAGGCGTTGAAGACTCGCGCGCAGGTGAGCTAGTCTCGTGGAGAGACACTTCTTCTTTTTTGCGGACTTTCACAAGGAAGAATGGACGGACAAAATCATCCGAGGAGATTTCGCGAAGTATCGTGGGTTGTTGGATCTTGCGGAGGCACAAGAAGGTTACGGCGGAAGTGTCTAAATATTCTGAGCTCAGGAGGGCAGAGCATTGATACAAGTCGGCCAGGGCCATTGTATTATTCGTGAGATCGCCTATCAGGATCTTGTGAGAAAAGTGTCGAAGATTTGGCAAAGGGAGTCGCGAAGTCGCGAGGTGCGATAGCCTGACAGTGGCGTAAGCGTGTGGGACCGCAAGAGTGAGTGGAAGACAGGTGGCAGATATCGGGAGATCTCATGAACTCGGGGTTCGTAAGGTGAGGACCCAAGCCTTGGGTACTCCAAGTCACAAAGAAGCGAGGGCGCGAAATAGCTAAAAGTGCAATAAGGTCGTATTGGTGTTTCAGCATATCGGGTATCGGAAGTTGTAAACCTGTGGGCTTGACATCGCGAGTAGAGAAGTTGTGATAGAGCGAGGTTGTGATAGAGCCAAAGTCTTGATAGATGAAGAGAAAGTCAGTGTTGACTAAGGCATCGGGTCACGGGGATCGGAGGGAGTAGCGCTTGACTGTTGGACTCGCGAAGTTGCGAGTGCCGATCCTCCGAAAGGTAGAAGAGAGGATCGTGATGAAGAAAACCTGTGGGGTGCAGATTTCCCGATAGGGAAATAGAAGAACCGTTGAGTTCTTCAGCCGTGAGGGAAAGAAAGTCCCGAGGAGAGCGGTCGCACCAGGGGGGGTGTGACTGTATCAAAAAATAATGTAGGATTCGAGACTAGAAGAAGAATTCGTTCACGAGAACAACTGCACATAGCAATCTTATCTACAATTGAACCAAACAATTTTGAAGAGGCCATCAAGGATGAATTCTGTAAAAAGGCCATGAATGAAGAATTGGATCAAATAGAGAAGAATGACACTCGGGAATTGGTTCCAAGACCAAGGTACAAGAATGTGATTGGCACAAAGTGGGTTTTCAGAAATAAATTGAATGAAGATGGACAAGTTACAAGGAACAACGCTATATTGGTATGTAAAGGATACACACAGGTTGAAGGGATCGAATTTGAAGAGACGTTTTCCCTAGTTTCCAGAATGGAAGCAATCTGATTGATCTTAGATTATGCATGCTCTAAGAATATTAAATTGTATTAGATGGACATGAAATCAACCTTTTTGAATGGGTAACTTGAAGAAGAAGTCTACATTGAACAACCAAAAGGAATTCAGCTGTCAGAGAATGAATATTATGTGTGCTGGTTGAAGAAGACCTTGTATGGTCTAAAACAGTCTCCCAGAGAATGGTACTCTAGACTAGATAGATATCTACAACAAGAAGGGTTCAGAAAAGGAAGTGCATAAAACAAACTCTACATAAAGGTAACTGAAGATAATATTTTATTAATTGAAGTTTATGTTGATGATATTATTTTTGGAAGTGATGATGACATGCTAAGCAATAAATTTGCAAAGGATATGCTGAATGAATTTGAAATGTAATTACTTGGAGAACTATCCTTCTTTTTGGGTTTTTAGATATGTCAAAGAAACCAAGGCATTTTTATTTCTCAAACTAATTATATCAGAGAAATTCTAAAGAGGTTCGGAATGGAATATTGCAAACCATTTAACACTCCTATGCAAACCATTTGCAAGTTGAGAAAATATGATGATTCAAAGTCTACAGACCAAAGGCACTACAGATCAATGATTGACAAATTATTATATGTGACAACATCTAGACCAGATGTAATGTAGGAATTTGGGCAGGTGATACGATTTCAAGCAGCACCAAATGAACCACATGTTTTAGTAGTGAAGATCATTTTCAGATATCTCAAGGGCACAAAAGAGTTTGGATTATGGTATCCAAAATGAAAGGATCTATCACTTATTTCCTACAGAGATGCAGATTGGGCAAGTTGCATTGATGACCAACGAAGCACCGATGGAGCGACATTCTACTTGGGTGAGTGTTTGGTATCTTGGATAAGAAAGAAACAATCATCAATATCATTATCTACAACTGAAGCAGAGTATATGGTAGAAACAACATGTTGTACACATGTTCTATGGATGAAACAAAATTTGACAGATATACAGTTTGAGTATGATGAGCCCATTCATGTATATTTTGATAATACAAATGCTATCAATATATCAAAGAATCCAGTGATGCACTCCAAGACGAAGAAAATTCCAATCAAGTATCACTTTCTACGGGAACATGTTGTAGAGAAGAACATTAGAGCTTAATATGTGGGGACAAAGGAATAAGTTGTAGATATCTTCACAAAACCGCTTCCAAGGGAAGCCTTTGATTATCTTCGCCAGAGGCTCGGAGTAATTTCTACTCCCAAATGAATGCTTTTTAATGCTTATCTTATATGTCTTAGATTTACATGAGGAAGCACCATACAAAGGAAAGTTCAGGTTAGGGGAATAGGTTCAGGAAGAGTTCAGTCAGGGGGAGCATCCCCAAGGATAGTTTAGTTAGGGGGATCAACCCCAGATAGGAAGTTACCTTTTCCATTGATGTCAAAGGGGGAGAGATTCACTAGATGTAGGCCATAAACTTAGATTCTTGGAAAGAGAGCACGAAGGAATGTTTCCAGTGGGAGTGATGGTCATAGGGGGATCATAAGAGATATGAATTTAGAATTGCATCAAAGTGTTTCCATCAATGACAAAGGGGGATATTTTTGATGAATGGGGTTGGTTTTCACTAATGTCAACCCTTGAAGCAAGTCCGATAGTAAATTCTGGTATCCCCAACAATATGGTTAAGGTAATTTATTTTGATTGATATTTAATGGTATGAATTTTAATATATTTGTAGGTAAGACTATTCTCGATGGATGGTGCATGTCATGCCATTTTTGGTGATATGTGGAATGACACATAACTCCTCATGGTTAGAGAGTTATGGCCTTGTGAAGTTGGAGAACCCTCATGCTTTATCTAGAAGGTCAAAGAAGTCAATATTATTCTAGAAGCTCCTAGAGGAAGTTGACTAGTCAAGTGAGTAAAACTAGGAGTTAATCATGGGTTAAGTTGTTGCAATAAGTAAATAATTAAAAATAAATTAGTTGAAACTAGAGCTGGAGAATTTACTATTTGTAGCAAAGTGGGTTAGAAGTGGACAAGTGGGTTAAGTTGGTTAGAAGGTAACCCCTTGATGAAGATACATGGAAGTATAAATAAGAGAGAAAGGCTCTCCTATTAGCACTTATTGAATATCTATTTTATGAAAGGTTATTTGGGCAGGTATTATTGATAGAGAAAAAGTACGGTAGAAAAATTGCAGTAGAAAAAGTGCGGCAGGAAAATCGCAGCAAGAAAATCATGACAAGAAAATTGCGGCAGGAAAATCACGACAGGAAAAGTGCGATAGAAAAAGTGCGGCAAAAAAACCTAGCAGAAAAACACAACAAAAAAACGGTGAAATAAAAACCGGGGTAGAAAAATCACGGCATCAAAATCACGACAGCAGAATCGCGACAACAAAACTGCAGCAACAGAACGCTACAAGAAGAAAAATGTATGGTTTTCATATGTGTAGTGTTGAATTTATGAATCTGGTTGAGGGTTTTCCTTGTAAATCTGTTGGATTCCCTCTTGGAAATTGAGGGCTTGTTGTAGAGTTTATCTAAGGCATATCTACTTGTTGGAAGCCAATTCACATTTTTATCCTATCCTTATAAGCTGCCTACACCAGTGTTTTGCAACCCATGATTTTCATCGCAATCTTTGAATAAAACGACACTATTATTTCATGCATTTGCACACCTACTTTTGTTCTAGTTTTCACGACTGCAAGCGTGAAAAATTTGATTTCGAAGTCACGTCAATGGCATTAAAATCATCACTAGATTGTTATGATCACTCTTGTCTATATGTTCATTGCGTTTCCAATTTAATTATGGTTATACAGTTGGCAAGACACCAAAACCTTTACTCATTTGGCATTTTTTTGTTGTTAATATGGCTTCATTTTTTTTATAAGATTGTGATGATATTATAGTGACTATCATTGAGTCCTAATACATTGGTGGTTTGATGTTCTATAGTCTTTCATCGATTTCCTTGACACATTGGTTTCATGAAAATAAACTGACGTTGTGGTTAGACCCTTGGTGTAATCATTTCATACAACACATATTTGATATGATTGAACCCTTGGTGTTGATTTCGAATCATTGTTTTGGTTTTAAAAAAATTATGCAAACGCTATGCTTATGCGAATTTTTTTTGGGTCAACTTACCATGGATTTCATTAATTGTTTGAACGAAATTGTTTTTAACATATGAAATAGTGATCTGAATTGCTATATGCATCGTCGGTTGTACATTGGGAAATGACTGTTTTGCATGGTTGATCTAGTTCCACCACCCTCGCACATTCGGGCATTAATGCCTTCCTCCTATCCTGGGTCACCTCTGTTGATTTTCAGGGAAGTCTGTGAGTTATTTGACCATGTGAATACCTTGTCCAAACCCTTTCCCATTCACCTGGCTCACCATGTGCTCCCGTCTATGGCACCTATGGTGCACATAGAGCCAAACGGTAGCCAAACACTCCTGCTGTTCGACAATGCTCGAAAGGATTTGGAAAATGGTGGTTGGCTGGTATTCATCCAAAGGTTTGAGGGTCTCAACCTTTTGGTTGCCCAACAATTCTCCCTCACCTTCGACGGATGCAGGGCTAAGGTGGGAGACATACAACTCGAGCTAAGTGAAGAATTCCTAAGCTCAACCACAGGACTACTAGCTATAGGGCAAAGGTGGTTTAAAAATTCCAAAGTAGACGAGGTGTCGTGGCCGCTTCTATTCACTTCAAGAAATATTGTTAGTTGTGATAAAGGTATGCCTATCACTACCCTCAAACCCAGGTGGCACGATCTTTTGGAAATTGTTAAACAGTTTGTGACCTGCGAAGGTCGTTATGGCTTGGTATTTCTATATCATCTCTAGTTATTGATGAATTTTATAGGCTACCCTTTGAATATGCCACATTATCTCTTGCGTAGTGTTTACAATATGTCCAAAAGATTCAAGCGAGAGAAGGCTGATAGTAGCATTTTCCATCACTTCTTAATCAAACTTATTATCGTCCACCATTTGAGCCTTGGTGGTGATAGTTAGAAAGCCTTCCTATCAAGGAATGGCTTTGCCACTCCCGAGTCTATCCAAGTGGATAAGGTTGTGGTTACTGAGACTCTGGTTGGGCCAATCGTGCCTTTTCATATCCTTCTACCCCCTGTCAAACCCTCGGATTTCCCCAAACTTGATCTACCCGATGCCATGGCCAACCTGTGTGCTAAGGACGATATTAAGGCCGTCAAAAGACCTGTGAGGAAGAAAGGAAAAGGTCATACTGGTGTCAACAGTAAAGGGAAGAAAAACGCACGATGGCTATCTAGATGTGCGAGGAATAAGCCCAAGCAAAATGTTGATCAGAAGCCAATAGTGCCGAGCGAGGACTCGGAATCCGAAATTGAATGTTTCCTAGGTGAGGAATACCCCTATTCTCAGGGCCTCTGCTCTAAGGAACCCTATGACTATCTCTCCAACTTACCTCCGTGCCTCAAAAATGACCCAAACTACCCGGGAATCAAGCTGCATAAGGAAACCCCTGGTAACTTGAACAAACCCTCGCCTGTGATGCCAAAGCCTGATCAACCACCATGTACCCAATGTAATGCTTGGCTAGAACGTTATTACACTGACGTTCCCCTATTGCAATCAAAGATCAAATCGTTAGAGGAACGGGTGACAGTGTTGGCGAAGGAGAACGATAGGCTACAAGCCAACGAAAAGAAACAAAAAACCACCGGTTCAATTGTCTTCAGAAATGTCGAAGCAACAACGGCCTTTGTCAATTCAAAATTATCATGACCGACTTGTTTTCTTACTGCCAAGGTATGTATTTCAACATAGATTTTTCTTTATGATTTTGCTTGAATTAATATAACGAATTGGGTTTGCTTTCGATTAGCTCTGTTTGTTTTTAATAGATTCAAAACAATTCTGTTGACTTTGAATTATCATAAATGATTTCGTTATGAATCATGTATGGAATATTTGTTTTGCTAAACTCGAACACAACTACGATTTAGTTAATGTGATTTTATTATTCTCAGATTAGTATAAACGATTGATTGTTTTTTATTCGGTTTGAATTAGGGTAGTCGATTGGGTTTGTTTTCGTTTAGTTCTGTTCGAATAGATTTAAGGAATGATTCTGTTTTGTTTCCATTTTAGATTATGATTGCATCCGACATGTACAGGAGATTTATTTGCTAAAATCAGACGCAACTGTGTTTTGGATTGATACAATTTCGTTGTTTTTGGATTATGTCGACTCTGAGTTGGTTCAATTTATTTCTTATGGTTTTCTTTTGAGACGATTCTGTATGCTTGAATTAGCATGATCCTTTACGTATGCAATGCATCAATATCAGTGATTGGTTTGATAAATACAATGTAATTTATTGATTCGAAAAAACAACTCTGTTATTTCTAGATTTAAAAATGATTTTGTTGAGTGTTGGATTGACATATTATGTCTATATTAAATTATTATTAGAGATTTGCTTGATATTCATTTAGGGTCTGTTTCAATTGAAATAGATTCAAACAAGATTTCATTTGCTATCGATTAGCATAGAAGTTGTGGTTTAAATGATTTTTTTTGTTTCCAATTAGCAATTAAAGATTTGAATATATTTCTGTTAGTATTTCATTGATTAAAAATGATTCTGTTTTCAAATTAGACCAGCTACAGAATCGCAAGATTCTGTAGCTAGTCTTAAAATTTAGTTCTTTGTTAGTTTTACAAATAAAATATCATCTAAACTTGTCTATTCTTGTCCACTTTCAGGTGCATACGAATTCCAATGACCAATGGGATACGTTGTGGCAGTTTAGGAGATACTTTTGTGATATAGTTTTGTTATAGGTTGTTAGCTTTAGTCAGGAATAGAGACTTGGGAGATTATCCCCAGATTTTTTGTAAACTATTTTTGATGATTCCCACAGGGATGTTTTACCCTGTGGTCTTTAAATACTTTTTATTTTTTGTAATGGACCATCATCATCACTGTTGGGAGAACCAGACTACGGATTTATGATTCAGACTGAGATGAAAGTTGATGTCTTGTAACAGCTTTAGCTTTCAATATATCTAACTTTTATTTCAAGTTTTCTTCATATCAGTTTGCAGTCAATTATTGACTACTTTAGCTATCATGATTCATTGCAGGTTGATGTGATTTGGTTTATATGTTGTCCATGTCTGATCTCTCTTATTTTAAAAAGTACAACATTCACTTTGTTTTAATTTAAGGAATTAAAGGTTTACCTTCTTCATTAAATGAATCATTTTGTACAAATCTTTACATACGGGTTTATCTAATTGTGATGATTTTCAAATCATAAGATTGTTGTCAATTTTATGTCTTGTTTGTTCTATTATTGATATTCAAAGAGCACTGCTGCTTCTGGTTTACAAGAAGCTTGCAGAGAATCTGGTGCGAGTTTCCTCCCATCGAACAACTGAACTGGATCCTTTACACAGGACAAATGGGAAAGCATTACTTCAGGTCAGTTTGCTATTTGTTATTTGATAGTTAATTTATTAGTGTCATTTAAGTAGTTTAAATAGATATATGTATAGTTCAGATTTATAGTTAGAATTGTTATTTTAGTTGCTTAGCTTAGATAGTTTTGTTTAATTTCTTTCTCATAAAAGATTATAAAAAATAAAAAATAGTAACTTTGTTGTCATGGGACAACCCACAAATGGTTTTTTCAGGTTTTCAATTTAAAATCTGTAATCTGTAAATATTGTACATTTGTGATTAAGATTTAATTATGTTAATAGTCCAACATTTAATTTCATAAAATTATTATTAGACAATAGACTGTATATATAGATATTTCAGATTTGTTTATTAGTTTTCTTTAGTTATGTTTGAGGGCTTTTGGTTGAGGTATGTTGCTGAAGTTATTTATACAAATATAGGTTGTATAACAGTGAGCTTCTAGCACATGGTTTGAAGTTCATACTTGTGGTATAGTGTTTGAGGTATATGTGATTAGATCAGATTGGTTGATGAGCATATAGTGACAGGATTCTGAGTGAAAATTTTGACAGAACAAGTTGTGACAGGGACTTATTCAGTTTCTACATTTGGAACTTATATTTCAGGGCAGTTAGACAGGGCAAGGATATGTGGTTGTAGCCACCTTCTGGTTGTAGCTGAAGAACATAGGGGGTTGTATCCTCCTTCTAGTTGTAGCCAAAGAATTGGGGAGTTGGAGCTTCCCTCAGGTTGTAGCCTGGAAATAGGGGGTTGTGTTGGCGGGTGTTTGTGACACACCATCAATAGGAAGGGAATATCTAGACTGAGGTTGTCTATTTAACCCAATACATTTGGAATGATCTTCCCTAACGAATTTTATGGCTCCATTAGCCAACTGGGATTCTAAAATAACTAAAATATGTGAACTAACTAAAGGTACAATTCTAAAAATCGACACTTTAATTACAAATGATTAACTAACAATGTTTATGTACAATAGATATATACAATTGACAAGGTTTAAGCAAATCCTTGTGAAAATAATTGTTTTAAAATAAAGGATCTAAACAAGATTAAAAATAAACAAAATTATTTTTAATACTCTAACTACCAAACTAATAAACAATGAATGAATAAGATTGTAAATGATATAACAAAAATAGACAAAGCATTTAACGTTTAAATGATGCATTCAGTATTCATTCACAAATCAACAAATTAAATAAATAATAAACTAACTAACCTCTCGTTGATCAACAATACTAAGATAGATTCATCTATATGTATTTGTATAAGCTCCTCTTAACCTGTGTCAAGTGTAAACCTATGACAAAAGAAAACATAATACTTCCTGAAAAAACCCAAAGAAGTCTTTTATATTCCGGAACAAGTCTGAGATGACAGAAAGACAAATGATTTTATATCATGTGACTTTAGAATTTCCAAAAATTGAAAATGAAATAAATTCCAATTTTTAGTAATGGTATTACCGACTACCTAACATTAGATGTAAACTAAAAATGTTTGGATAGGTGAACAGTCACAGATATCAACAAAACCAAAATATAATGAACCACATAAAGAAAACATAAAATAAATGATTATATGCAGAACAAAGTAAAGCTAGTTCGATACAGATAAAATTTCACATCTAGAAATTACATGAGAAAACAATGAAAACGGTGCACAGTCTACACAGGACGAAAGCCAAAGAACAATTTTTTCCCCATATAGTTTCAAAAAAATAAGTCCATTGTATGGTCCAGGAGAAATTGCCACTATCACTAGGAAAGCAATGTTATTTAAACAAGTTTCTAATCTGTTCCTCATATCATGCAATATAGAGGCAAATCTTCTAAAATAAGCTTTTACTAAAATAAAAATAAAAATAAAAAAGATAATTTTGTTGAAGTCTTTCAATCCAAAACAATTACATTATTAAACATTGTTTTTCAAAAATAAAAATTACTAGTCCACTAAACGTTCAACCCATGACTCATTCCACTAATCGTAACACATCAATCTGTTGTTCACCTAAGACAAGGAAAACAAAATCTAAATTATACCATAGTCAAAATAAATAATTCAAAAGAAAAGATACAAAATCTTTGATTCTATAGATGGTCTAAAATAAAAATAAAATCAAAACGAATTTACTTTTTATCCAAACAAAATCAAATCCTGAAATACAAAGGAGCTATTTACTAATTCAGAAATTTGAAAGAGAAGCATCAGACAAATATGATTTTATAATAGTATTGAAATTGGTGGAATTTTTAATAACTACATTTCCCAATATCTTAATATGCTTGTTGTCTCTATGTGAAGTCGACCGAATGCAATCCCTGAGCTCACCATTTTCTCTCTCAAGAAATGATTTCCGAGTGACCACTTGATTCAACCGCACATGTAGGTAAGGAATATCTCGGTAGTACCTTTTGATCCAATCAAAACAATTCTCACAATGCACCGGTTCGTGATTTGATAAAGGTCGAGTTTGATCTGTAGTGTGTGACTTACCCTATTCCATAATTCTTTTGAGATCATGTTGAATGCCTAGAAAAACTTGATGTTTCTTTAAGAAAGGAGGTAGATTCGAGACAAAATCGAATTGGGGCGCATCGATGCTGGTATCATCGATAGAAATCTAGTCGTCGACATAAATAATAGAGATAGGTTTTTCATGATCGTGATGTTGATTCCTCATCATTATGGATATGAGTTGACCAGATCTTTTTTTTTTTTAAATCAATGTCTGGAACTCTCTGTGTTTTTCATCTACCCTGTTTCTTGATTTTACTCTCATTTAAATCACCCACAACTGGCATAGGACTAGGAACAACAAGGAACTTATCCTTCAGATTATCCAATACATATTATAAGGATTTTTTAGGAATAAAATCGGGTCTTTGGTGTGTACCTGTGGATGACTTACCAAAAACAACAGGGGTTTTGGTTATTGACACAAGGCTTCCTTGTAATTCGACATGTAGGTTTCTTAGAGAAGGAGTTGATAGGCAAGGGTTGGTGGGCTCATCGGAACACATAGATGATTCTATTATTGTTTTAGGTGGAGCGAACCCATTCCTATCCATGAAGTCTTTCCAATTATCCCCAACCTTTTACAATTGTGAAATGACAAAAATTTGAATCAGGTCATGATGGAATAATCTAGACTATGCATTTAGGTTTTTCCTTTGGTAAAAGTTTTCCATTTTGTTGCAGTCTCTTAAGAAAATAGAATGGCATATTTAAATCAAACCCCAAAAACACCACCAACAAACATACATGAAACAGGAAAAACAGTCTGTATCTACCCTCGCAGGTGACAAACTGCTTGAGTATCAATAGTAAACCATGCCATCGAGGTTTAAACAAAAAAAACAGTGTACCTTTGACATTGTAGCCTGACCTCTTGGAAGCCATTAGTAGGTGCCAAGGGACACCTTCGAATTTGAGGTTTTTTAACCAACAAGCTCCCTCTTGGGGAAATCTCGTGGCTTCTGCAATTGAATCCTCAGTCACCTCCAACTGTAAATCTCCTATCTTGGCCTTATCACCATCAAAGGTTTGGGAAAAATATTGAGCAAACTCGAGGTTAAAACCCTCAAATAATTTTATGAGCCCGACCAACACAAAAGCTATGATATCATCCACAATGTCATCATGTGAGAGGAGGGACTGTGAGCCATTTGACTTGATCCTCACCATAGGCACCATCAGTTTGATCACGAAAAACCAACAGGAGTAACAAAGGGGGGAGCGTGTTTGAAACCACACGAAATAAAGGATAAGCTATGCATTTTCGAAGGATACCCAATACCTAAGGCTAGGGGAGAAAGCCACCATAGCTACTACTCAGGCTGTTGAGTGGATATTAAACTAGAGGACAAGCGTGATTGAGAACTAGCTCCTCTAATGACCACCTATCCCAAAAATGAAGAACTACCATCCAAGGCAATGAATGCAAGATTGTGCTAGTAGGACGAAGGAGTAATTGTTATAGGACATGACTAATAGTCCCATACAATAACAATGAAACTCTGATATGACAGTAAGGGATAGAATTCATATTTCAAATTACACCAAAGTTTTTGTTTATGCACGATCGTAGATGTGGTAACGTGATAGTATAACACTCCCAATGCAAAAATGACTAAGGCACACCCCAAAGGTGATCAACCCATGCATAAATGGTAAATACACCACTCAAAAAAATGATAATCTCAACATCATTTAAGGTTGTTAAGATAGTTAGGCGTTCTTAGGTATTCATCCAATTTCATAAAGAGAAACTCTAGAAACTATATAATGTGTTCAAACCAGAGCTTGTTTCAATTTCATGCTTAAACGGTCATGAAATTGAACAAGAAAAAATGAGAGATTAAAAGAAATGAAATCAAACACACAAATAATCAAACGAATTTTTCAAAACAAAAACATCATAGAAGTATTCGCAAACACAAAGAGGATGCTATAGAAAAAATTATCCCATTAAGACAATGTTTTACATTGATACAATCGACATGAATATTTGGCTGCCAACAATGGCGACACGCTAGGCAAAGCAATTATCTTTGTATCATCAGAACTTTATATCAGGGAACAAATAACTCAGATAGTGACTAGAAACAATTAAAAGACAGATCAAGAATTTTGACATTAACTCAAAAAAATAACATAGTCATACCATCGAATAAAGTTCTGTCCAAAAGTTGTAATCCAAAATTTTGTTTCATTCAAAGGGGTAACGATATTTGTACAAGTAACTCCAATACCATTGATAGGGCCACTACTGCTACCAGGCATTTATAGCCTTGGCAGGGATGTCATTTAACCCTGTCTAGTACGTCGATCCCATCCAAAATTCATCCATCTATGATAAAAATATCTTGACACCTGATCAATTTAAAAACATACATGAGGATCTTCTAACCCGACATTGCTTCTCTACCAGCAGGTCTGTTCAGTACCTCGATGAATTTGTCTTGGTATCATGTGTGTATTTACCCACTGCTAGCAGACCTGTTCAATATCCTGGTGGGTTTACACACAATTCCCACACATCACAGTGCTTTCAACTCTCTAAAATTGTTTATAAATTTTCAAAAACTTCATAATAACAAGAGAGCAGGGTGATACTAAATATTTCTCAACCAGGCGATGATAGGATTGATCTTTAGAATTGTTTTTTCATTCTTTGAGAACTAATAACTTTCATCATAATTTGGACATTTAGATTTCAGTCAAGAAATCATCTTAGGAATGGGAAAGCGCTATGAGTTGATCTCATTAGAATTGGGATGACATAATACATTTTAAAGGTAATCGCATTTCCCTGAGACTTCAACATAAACTAGGAACAATGATTTGACACAGACTTACCATAACTAATATGAGTTTAGAACTCATTGTGCAGATGCATTGAAATGTTCTCAATCGCCGCTAGTGGAAGATCCAATTCCCTTCAATAATGAATGATGATTCAAAAATAATCATTAAGGAAACACAAAAAACCAAACAAAATGAAAAAACAAAAAGTAAAACAAAAGAAAACGTAAGATAAAAATATTTACAAGGGGGGTAAATCTGATTTTCTTAGGTGAAGTATTTCTTGAGAGACTAGACATTCACTAGAAAAGTGTCCGACTGTCCCTCTAAGTTGTGCAAACAAAAAGAACTAGGACCCAATTTTTCAGAAATGACAAAAGTCCCCAGCCACAGGTTTTGAAACTTGGTATGTTCTCCTTTATTCTCGTGCGCTTTGTCCCATTTGAGGACCAAATCCCCTACATTAAAATTTATTTATGAGGATGAACTTGTATTGAACCAACTCTTTATAATTTGTTGATGTCGATCCAATTTTTGTTTTGCTTGTGTCCTTACTTCTTCCAATTTTAATAAAGCATTTATCCAATTCTCTAAAGGGGGGCATTCCTCTTCTTGAACTTTCTGCAACAATTGCATAGAAGGGAGTAAGACATGTGGAGGAAGGATGGAATCTCTTTCGTAAATGAGGAAGAAAGGAAAATTGGAGTGACTCTATCAGCCCAAAGTTCCTTGTACAACACATAGTGCCAATTTTTGTGGTTTTTCGACACTGTTCTCTTTATTATCTTGATTAGATTTTTATTTGTTGACTCGACCAAACCGTTTCCTTATGGGTAGTAGCTGGTAGAGTATTTTATCTTAATCCCCTTTTTCCAAAGCAAAGACATTCATATCCAGGGAAGAAAAATAAGAAGCATTGTTGAACACTAAACATTCATGGATTTTGAAACGAGTGATAATATGAGAGTTCAGAAACAAAACTACCCAATTCGTGTTGACTACCTTTAATGGTAAGGCATCAGACCACTTCATAAAATAATTTATTACCGTGAGAATGTACTTGTGTTGTTGTGAGGAAGGAGGATTAATCAGTCCTATATTATCTATGCCCCACTGCTGAAAAGGTGTGTCTACCATGACAAGTTGTAAAGGGAAAGCAACCTTTTCTACCTATCTTGCAGCCTTTTGATAGATTATACATTTACGGTCCAAAGTGTGAGCATCCTTAAATAAGGTGGGCCAATAGTAGCTAGCCCTAGGTACTTTGTGGGCAGTTTTATCTCCACCAAAATGACCCCTGATATTGCTGGAATGAAGTTCAATTAACACCCTTTCAGATTCCTCTTTATCTAGGTAACGCAGAAAAACACTGTCAAAATTCTTTCGAAATAATATATCATTAATTAATTGAAAAGATGTAGATCTGAGCCTCAGTTCTCTTCTATTTTTTAGGTCAAGTTTGTGAGGAGCAGTTTCATGCAACAAATAAAGTATGATATTATCATACCATGAATTAGGCACAATTAGTGTACATCAGATTTGTGTTTCGTTATGCATATTTGCAACTGATATACTTATTTGATTTTCTGATTTTTCAACTTAATCACCTACCAATTTACAAAGGCCTTGACCTCTAACAATTTGTGCAATAAATATTTTGAGATCATACTCCTGAAGTGATGTCATCCAATTTTCACTTTTCTCCCCTAGCTCTTTCTGCACTAACATATTTCTTACAGCAAGGTAAGGAAGAACAACTTTTAGCCTGGATTTCAAAAGGTAAGACCTGAAATGTTTAACTTCTTTGAAGACATCATATGCATTTTGATATACCACAGGGTAATTTTAATTTTTCTCCTTTAAAGGAAGATCTCATAAATGAAATATGTATCTCGTTGTTTTCAACATTTTTCTATGTGAGCACAACAACATAAAATTTGTTAGATGCAAAAATAAACAATGTGAAATCCTGAGAGAAATCAAGACTCATAAAGGAGGGTGCTTTGGTTATAGATTTTCTAATGGAATTAAAAGCTTGATTCTCTTGTGATCCCCATTTGTATAGAAAATCCATTTTTATCAGATTTTGTAGAGGTCTAACCATCTTAGAGAAACCTGGAACAAATCGTCTGACAAAATTATTTTTAGCCAAAAAGGATTGCATTGCCTTTTTGGAAGAAGGTGGGGGAAGGTTGGAAATGTCTTGGGTTCTTTCGGGATCAATTATCATTCCATCTTTATACACTATAAACCCAAGCAATTCCCCTTTTTCTACTGCAAAGATTGTTTTTTTAGGATTGAGTGAAATACCGAACTTGCAACATCATTCTAACACAACCCTAACATGAGATAGGTGATCTTTCTTGTTATTTGAAAAGATAGTGACATCATCCAAGTAGACAACAACTGACTGATTGATAAGAACACAAAAAACAATGTCCATTTCGCTCTGGAAGGTGGCACCAACATTGATCAATCTGAAAGGCATTTTCCTATGGGCATAGGTTCCCCATGGGGTACAAAAGGTGGTCTTCAGTTGATTTGATGGAGACATAAGGACCTGGCTATACCCTAAGTAACCATATAATAAAGATAACCTCTCGGAACCAGATACTTGTTGCAAATTTTTTTCCATTGGGGGAGTGGGATAATTGTCTTTATCAAAGGCTCGATTTAAATTTTGAAAGTCAACACAAAGTCAATTATTCATTTTTATTCCTTACTGGGACTAAGTTGGATACCCATTGAGTATGCCAGACTGGAAAAATGATCTTGGCGGTGAGTAATTTATTTAGTTCCTTTTTTACGGTGGGTTCTAATTTAGGATGCATTTTTCTCAATTTTTACTGAAAAGGTTGGGTTTGGGGCTTCATGGGAATTACATACCATATTATGTTCAGATCAAAAGTTTTTAGATCATCATACGTCCAAGAAAACACATCTTTGAATTCTTTGAACAATTTTATGAATGCAGATTTTTCTTGTTCATAACACTCTTTTCCCAGATTGATATTTTGAGGATTATCTTGCATTCCTAAATTTACAGTTTCCTACAGTAATGAGGAACTATTCGTTTTACAATTGACTACCCCTCTAAACTTGTCATGTAAATCATAAAATTTCTCTAATCTAACAACCAATTTGGGGATAGATTTTACCAGCTCGGATGATACTTTCGCAGAATGAGGGTCAGATATTACCGTGAAATCTAAGAGGTTTTCATTGTGGGTGCTTTCATCGATTACTACATCTTGGAAGGTTTCTTCCATATGCATAAAATTTATGATCTGTTGATTGTCATCAAACACTCGCCAATTTGTGATGTTGTTGGGGATCGATGGCCTAAATAAAAATTCAACCAAGAATGCATTAGGAGAAATACCTTCAGCAGGCAATAATTTAGAGGCAACATTAGCTAACAAATCAACTTTCGAATTACTCGACCTAGGAATGGAATTTATATTAAAAGAAATAAATTTGTGTATTAAACTCCATACCTCGGTTTGGTAGTTTTTCAAATGCAGTGACAAACAATGTATCATGTTTCTTACTTGTTTGACTACGATTTCAGAGTCATCGAATACTACCAAGTTTTGCATGTCGAGGTCCAACACCTTCTTTAGTCCCTGCAGAAGTGATTCATATTCTGTTGTATTGTTAGTACATTCAAATTCCAATCGACGACCAATACATTTTTTGTTACCTTTGGTATCGATTAGTACACAACCAACACTTGCCCCTTCCCAAGATGTAGATCCATCAAAGTATAAGGACCATATTTCTTCATCATCAACAATATTCGGTGTACTTCTTAGAGTTTCCATCTGAGTATAGGTTGATATTTCATAATCTTGTTCCGGGTCAGTGATAGAGGATATTTCAGTCATGAAATTTCCAAAAAAAGGTATTCATTCCCTGTGTCTAAATCAAATTTACAGTAGTATTAAAACGTTGATTGGGATCATTTAAATCTGTAATAGTGTACTTGAGTTAACATTCTCTTTTTATTCTAATCTTGTTAGGCTATCCATTTTTCGACAGACACATATGAGACCAATCCGTAGAAAAATATCCTTGTAACTGCTTTGATCAATCCCTACTAAAAAATAAACCATAAACTTCCAGAATGTCAACAACAATAATATCAATTACTTGGTGGACCTTTGGGTTGGATGACAACCTTATCAACACATTTTTAATTTCACCAAAGACCTTGACATTAGTTTGATCTAACTGAATGATATTTAAATCAGAAGTTTTTACTTCAACTTTAATTTTATGACACATAGATAGAGGCATTACATTTGACGAGGCGCCAGAATCAACCATACAATTATGTACATTTTTGTTGAAAATTTTGAAAGTTAGCAAAAAACGAGGCACATTTTTTCGTGAAGAGACAACAGAGTTGTGTTGATTTTTTATGGATGTACCTAAAATAGTTTTATCTAAGTTTCCTACAATTTTCTTTGAAATGTCCCTTTTATCCTGATATTTAGATGATTTTTTACTGGGGGCATCTTTAGTTTTATTTGGGTCACTTTCTACTGACTTTTTATTTACAAAGTCATTCTTTTTATTATTTTCAACTATACTTTGAAGCATTTTTTGTAGGATAAGGAGGAATTTAAGTAATTAAAAAACTTATATATTTTCCCTTAGTTTTTTAATATCTTCAACCAAATCATATTCTAAAACTGGGGTGACAGGGTTTTGTCTAGTTTCAATTTGCTTTGGCTGTTTGTAACCACATTCCTACTTGTTTCGGGTGAAAGTTTTTTTTGTGCTTTACTTCAAGTGTTATAAGGATGGACAATTTCAAAATTTGCTTGAAAGACGTTGTACGAAAAATGCCCAAAAATGGGAGGATATGAGTCCTCCTCATCATTTGTTTCTTCTTCACCCGTATCATCTTGATTTTCAGGAGGTGTAGAAACAGAGTTATCATGTGCTTCTAGTATCGTTTGCAAAGCGTACTGTAGTCCTTCAAAGTTTATGCCTTCTGTGGTCAGGTTTGGTTGGTTTGGAGGAAAAGGTTTCTTGAAAGGTGATCTAAAACCTCCTTTACTTGTAGTTGACTCCTTAGCAGATATTTTTAAGTATATGACCTAATTGGATAATTTCTGGAAAGCTTTCTGCAAACTTTCCAAGTCTAATGTCTCTTGTTGATTTTTAGTTTGAGGAGGTCTAGTGAGAATTTCTATTTTCTTTTTAGAAGACAAAGTTGTTTCAACCTCACTATTTAAACTATCTTTTATGCTCAAAATATCCTTGTCAATAAGGACTGCCTCCTCAAAGGCTTCTAATAATGTTTTCTTTTTGGACCTTTTAACCCATATGGCTATATTGTTATGTAGGACCTTAGTATAGTATGCAACAACCAAGTTTTCTGTAGGCATCGAATCTAAAAGGATTTATTTTTTTTAACATTAGGAATCTTTGGTTGAAATCCTTAACTTTTTCTTTAGGGTTAATTTTCATACTAGAGAGTTCCATTACCAGGACTTCTGGAGATTTATCATCTGCAATTTTTTCTAGAAAGTAGGTTTCAAACTTGTCCCAAGAGACGATGGTTTGAGGTTGTTGCGCAAAATACTAGGTTGAGGCATTACCCTCAAAAGTGTAGGGGAATAACCTGCATCTGACATCCTCATTCTCGACACTCCAGAGCCTAACAAATAAAATAAATTTATTGATGTGATCCTCAATTGATTGCTTCGAATTTGGGTCAAATTTGGGTAGCCACTTTTTCGGATGTTTGGGCAACGAGTGTTGGGGTCTAGTTACTGCCACAACATATTGATTGATCCAAGGTATGGTGGGATTATTTTTGTTTTCCATGGGAGTTGGTGAGTTGAAGGTTGATATCGTTCAGATGAAGAACTACCTTTGTTCAAGGATTCCTCTCTTGAAGAGGGTGGAGAAGAACTAGGTGGGAATGGTGGGATACCAGATCCTCCATGTAATATACCAGATATAAAAAGTATGCAGAACATAAATAAAATGCTAGAAATGGCAGATAAACAACAATATAACCAGAAAAATCACCACAATAACAATGAAATGATATCAAAATAACACCAGAAAGAGCACTTTGATTCTGAGAGCAATGTTCACGGGCCTCTTTGAGGGGGAAATCTATAGTGTAGTAGATCTCTATTACAATAATATCCAAGATAGGGTTCTCATACCCTTGAATCCTATTTATACTAAACATGTATATCAATAGAACCATCTAGAGGAAGATCCTTCTAGAAGCGAAAGCTTCTATTAGGTCTTCTTACATTCGAATTATTCTACTTTATTGCAAGGCCTTATTAATATTGACCTCTATTACATCAGAATACATTTTTCTTCCTATGTGAGGGGTTAGGTCCCTAACATGTCCTCCCCCTTAAAAAAAACCTTTTCCTCAAGGCTTGAGATGTGGAAATTGCAGCAGAATGGTAGCTGGTTCCCAAGTGGAATATGTTGGAGTTGTATCTTTCCACTAGAATAACACTTCCTTGATGGTTTGCTGATGTAGGCGACGCTCACGTTGGTCCAAAACTGCTTGTATTTGTAGACAAATGGAGCCTTCTTCATCCAACTCGGGAAGGTTGGTTTGAGTTTGGCACTTAGTTCCAATCACCTTCTTTAAGCATGAAACATGAAAAATAGGATGTATCTTAGAATGACTTGGTAAAGCTAACTGATAGGCCACCTATCCCACATGCTTGAGAACTATATAAGGACCATAAAATTGGGTGCCATCTTCTAACAATGGTCGGCCTTGAGGGAAGTTTGCTTGTAAGGTTGTAGTCGAATAAACACATGATCCCCTTCTGCAAAATGATGTCCAGAGAGACCTTGATCTGCTTGTTGCTTCATGCGATTTTGGGCCATGACCAAATCCTCTTTGAGGGTATGGAGAATAACCTCTCGAACTGTAAGTGTTTTGTCAACTTCCTAGACCTTCGTGTCACCTGGTAAATATGAGAGAACTGACGGTGGATTTTGTCCATATACCGCTTCAAAAGGAGTCATGTGGGTGGCTGTATGGTACAAAGTGTTGTACCACCATTCAGCTAGGGGTAACCATTGAGCCCACTAATTTTGCTTTTCTAATGCAAAACACCTCAAATATGTTTCCAAACACTTGTTGACAACTTTAGTTTGACCATCTTTCTAGGGATGATAAGCTGTGCTGAGATGCAATTGGGTGCCTAGTAGCTTGAATAGTTCTTGCCAAAAATTGCTGGTGAAAGTTGGGTCACGATCAGAAACAATAGAATGCGGCATGCCATGAAGCTTGAAGACCCACTCCATGAAACGTTGAGCCACTATGGATGTTATAAATGGGTGTTGAAGAGAAAATAAATGAGCATACTGTAGTGACCGTCRTTTAATTTAAACTACCATTGAATTAAAACGGAACAGTAAATTTGAAATTTACTCAAAATTCACTTAATCTAGCATATTCACTCCCATATTTCAATAAATAAAATAACAATTTACATAACAATTTGCATAATTTACATAACAATTTAAATACCTTTGCATAATTTACATAACAATTTAAATACCTCGCTCTGATGCTGTCGCTCCCTTCGCTTGAACCTATCTGCAGCAGCTTGCTCCTTAAGACACCCCAAAACCAGCCACCCTACCGACTAGTTCGCCTAGCCCTAGGACATCAATGGATGTCCTAGCCCTCTGAGCCCAAAACCCCTCAACCCCGGTGCACTGTAAATCCCACTGTCAACTAACTCTGTCCCAATACTCCCCCTTTTCCCCTCTCGTCCAATGCATGAATCAATATCCCCCTCTCCATAATCCTTCTCCTTCCCTTATGCCTCCTTCACCGCCCTCGCACATTCACCCCTCCACCAAACACCTTATCCCTTAATTAATGCCTTATCCATCCATTTATTTCTATTTAATGGTCTTATCCGTTATTAAATATTTCCCTTTTACGTATGGGTTACGTTATCCCTTATGGGATACGTAACCCATTTAACATTATATTTCATTTTTTTAACCTTTAATTTAATACTTAATCAATTAATGACTCACTTAATAATTAATCATTCGTTAACCCTTAATTAAAGAGTTAATCATACTTAAGCTAATCCTAGTAAAAAAAATAATTAATTAATAACATATAATTAATTAAGGTTATATAATAATTAATTACAATTTAGCTAATCTTTAGGATTATTTATGAAATTATTCATATTAATAAGTAAAGGGTCATTACACATACTTGGAAAGGTGATCAACTACCACCATGATGACTAATTTATTGCCCAATTTAGGTAAGACTGTGATAAAATCCATAGAGATATCCCTCCAAATAGTAGGTGAAATCATAAGAGGTTGTAGTGTGCCAGGAGATTTGACTATTTCTCCCTTTTTGTGTTGACACACATCACATTTGGCCACAAAATTATGAATGTATTGTTTCATACCGTCCTAGAAAAAAGAACGTTTGACCTTCTCACAGGTTTTGGTAAACCCGAAGTGCCCAGTTGTGGGTGTAGGATGAAGCTTAGAAAGCACCGTGGATTTAAGTTTTGATTGTTTACTTAAACACAAACGGCCTTTGTATCGAAGCTCAACATGGAGCCAAGAGTACCTTGGGGGAACTAGAGAATTGGACTGCAATTGTTGTATCAGATGTGAACTTTTGGGATCATGTATCCATTCCTAGCGAATGGCTTGGAGCCAATCTGGTATAATGAAGAAGAGAAAAAAAAGGGAGCCTTCATCTTCATATTTTCAGGAAAGTGCATCTGAAACCACATTTTCTTTGCCTTTCTTGTAAATGATCTCATAATCATATCCAAAGAGCTTAGTCACCCATTTTTGTTGCTCCAGGGAGGAAATGCATTGTTCCATAAAATAATTAAGGCTTTGATGATCTGTCTTAATTTGGAAGCATTGCCCAGATAGATAAGGGCACCACAAATCAACAACATGCATAATAGCCAACATTTTCTTTTCATAGATTGATTTGCCTGAATTTCGTTCAGACAATTGTTTTTTGGTAAATGCCAAAGGCTGAACCTCTTTCTTAAGGACAATGCCAATACCTTTCCTTGAAGCATCACGTTCCAGGAAAAAGGTATTTGTGAAATCAAGAAGGTCCAGGACTGGAGTGGCACAGATGGTTCTCTTCAAATTTTGAAAAGCCTGAGCAACTATTGGAGTCCAAGTGAAAGAATTATTTTTAAGGAGTGTGGTGAGAGGTGCCACAATCTTTCCATTATTCTTAACAAACTTGCGATAATAAACTGTTGAGCCCAGAAATCCTTGCAAGATTTTGAGAGTCTTTGGATGAGGCCAGTCTTGCATAGCTTCAATATTTTTAGGATCCACCCTGACCCTGTTCTTGCCAATAAGATGACCCAAGTATTCGACTTCTGAGGTGCCAAAATCATATTTAGATTATTTCAGGAAAATTTTTTGCTGAGAGAGTAGATGGAGAACGCGTTCCACATGAGCAAGATGGTCTATCCAGGTTTTTCTATAGATGAGGATATCATCAAATAAAACTAAGACAAAATGATGGAAAAAAGGGCGAAAGACATGATTCATGAGGCTTTGGAAGGTGGAGGGGGAATTACACAAGCCAAAGGGCATGGCCAAAAACTCATAGTGGACCTCATGAGTTCTAAAGGCAGTCTTAGGAATGTCTGCCTCTTTCATATGGATCTGGTAGTAGCCAGAACAAAGATCAAGTTTAGTAAAGAACTGGGCGCCACTCAATTCATCTAAGAGGTCATTAATGATAGGAATGGGAAATTTGTCTTTAATGGTGATTTTGTTGAGGGCATGAAAGTCAGGACACATGTGCCAAGAACCTTCTTTCTTTAGGACCATGATCACAGGAGAAGAGTAGGGGCTCATATTAGGGCGGATAACACCTGTGTTAAGCAATTCTTGAACCATTTTCTCAATTTCATTTTTTTGGGAAAAGGGGTGACAATAGGGATAGATATTGGGAGGAAGGCTTCCTAGTATAAGGGGAATGGAATGATCATGAACACCCCTGGAAGGCGAGAGTCCCTAGGGAGTGGAAAATACCAACTGATGATTAGAGAGGATGGATTGGAGGTCTTGTGGCATAGAGGGTGTCGCAGTTGCTTGTATGGCATGGAGTTGGGAAATAATGCCAGAATGACCTTTTTTTAGTAGCTTTTCCATGCGATGGGAACTAATGATCTCTGGTGAACTGACATTGATTCCTTGGAACTTATATTTTTGGCCCTCCTGGTCGAATTGCATGGTTAATTCCTTGAAATCCATGATAATGGGACCCAAAGTCCTTAGCGAGTCTGCACCTAACACAATATCACAACCGCCCATGTCGATATCAAACATATGATATTTCAGGTGGTAGTCACCAATTTGGAGATGCACATTTTCACAGTTCCCTCCACATTTCATGGAGTTTCCATTGGCAGTCATGATTTGGAAATTTTTTACTGCATGGATATAACAATGATTTTCTTGGGCAATGCAACAATGAATAAAATTATGGGTGCTTCCACTATCAACAAGAATGATGATATTCCTATGCTTGATGTAACCGATTATCTTGAGGGTTTGGGGAGAAGAGAAGCCCATGAGATCATTTAGGGAAATGATCGGTTCTACTTCGGGAGGGTTTGAGGGGGGGGTTATGTCAGTGGTTTCAGGTGACTCAGACACAAGGGGAGTTTCAACATCCTCTTATGAAATATCCTCCGAGATGACCATAAAAAGATTTTGTTCCTTACACTTGTGGCCCAAAAAATATTTGTCATCACAATTATAACAAAGGCCTTTGAGTTGGTGTTTAGCCATTTCATCCCTGGTCAATTTTTGGATCTTTAGTGGAGCAGAGGGAGTAGTGGGATTTACTGGTTTAGTGCGCGGAATAAAGGAGGGTTTTTTATTTTGAGAAGATACAACCTATTGTGCTTCTTTAGCTCTTTTTGTAGCCTCCACCCAACTCTAAGGCCGATTCATGAGGACATGGACATGAATCTCGTCCTTGAGGCCACTGATAAAACATTCTCGGAAAAATGCATCAGACATGCCCTCTGTCCGAAACTCCGGGCACTCAAAAGAAGCTATAAAGTCTTCCATTGTTCTAGATTGTTTCAAATTTGTCAAATGTCCTAAATGGTTGGTGTCAGTGTCAAAGCGTTCATAAATCTCTGCCCCAAAGTGTGTCCAAGAAATATACCCTTGAAGGGAAGTTTTTCTCCATTGCCACCATTGCCAACGTTCTTGATCTAGATGGAGAACACCATATCAGAGTTTGGCCAAATCATCTGTAATGCCATATAAGAGAAATAATGTTCCAATTGGGTTACCCAACCAGTGGGATCCAAGCCATCAAATTTGGTCACATCCACCCATGGAAGGCGTAGGTCATGCTGAAAGTGATGGGGCTGAAAAATTATGGGAATGAGGGGAAGTTTCAGCTTCGATATGTGGAGGTGGGTCAAATAAAGGGTTATCTAGAGGGATATGTAGCTTGGTGCAGATCATCAAAATGATAGATTCAATATGGGTAGTCATGTCTTGTTTGAGTTCCTCGATTGAGGCGACGATGGAGGATTGCATGGTGGTATTGATGGTGACAACATTGGAACTGAGTTGTTTCACTTCTTGTTGGGTCTCTGTGAAATTAGATTGCAAGGTATTGAATCGAGCTTCCAAGTCTCGGCTACGGGTATGGGCCATGATGACGAGGGAACCAAGACAGGGTGGGTGGGGTCAATTTTTTTTCTAAAAAATGATATGTATGAATGTGATAAGGGTGAAGAGATAAGTCTAATGGAATACGTCTCAAATAATGGTGCAAAAATTTCTAGACTTTTTTTTTTACACCTGCGGAGTTATACTTCGGTCTAAAGAATACTGCAGTGATGAAATGCCCAAATGCTTATCTAGGAAGAAATGTGTAGCGATTTGGCAATCCGAACACAGTTGTGAGACGATAGATCTTGTATGTTTTAATGTTTTTGTTTCAATCCCCAAGGGTTAGGTATTCAAGGGTTCTACAAACAAGGGTTTTCCTTGTGCTATAGCTCTTTGATATTCATGCAGGGTCCAACAGTAGTACTCGACCCAATATCTCAGGGCACTAACTAAAGAGGCTAGACCGTGCCCTTAGTTGTACTACCCGGCTACCCAGGTACTAGAGAGTATATTCCCGAGTGTTGTTCTCGGTGGCACTATAACATTCAGGCGATCAATTAGTTTATCTAAAGAGGGCTTCAGGAAATCTAGGCCGATATGTACATAGGTGTTGTATGATGGGATACCACTCGAAGGGGTACCAACAAGGGTTACAAGGGTGGCCAACATATGTGCTCTTAAGTACCACTTGTATTTCCTGTGTGTATGAATCCCTCAACTGCGGGTTTATGCGTGTAATGACAGATCCCTGAGGTTTGAAGATGTTGGAATACGTTTCTATCGTGAAAAAAATTTAACCCACAATTTCTGTCGAGGAAAGTGCTCTGATACCACTTGTAATATACCAGATATAAAAAGTATGCAGAACAAAAATAAAATTCTAGAAATGGCAGATAAACAACAATATAACCAGAACAATCACCACAATAACAATGAAATGATATCAAAATAACACTAGAAAGAGCACTTTGATTCTGAGAGAAATGTTCATGGGCCTCTTTGAGGGGGAAACCTCCTGTTGAGCGGAGCTCTATTACAATAATATCCAAGCTAGGGTTCTCATACCCTCAAATCTTATTTATACTAAATATGTCTATCAATAGACCCATCTAGAGGAAGATCCTTCTAGAAGCAGAAGCTTCTATTAGGTCTTCTTACATTCGACTTATTCTACTTTATTGCAAAGCCTTATTAATAATGACCTTTATTACATCGGAATACATTTTTCTACCTATGTGAGGGGTTAGGTCCCTAACACTCCAACACCAAGGATTTATTCTTCATAAGGATTGGTGATATTACCACTTAATGGGTTATCGGGCAGACCGGTGTCAAGAGGTTGTTCTTGCAAATTGGTGAAATCAAGGCTGATTTAGTTGTCTACCAGGCTGTCTGAATCGGGACAAATCACTTTGAGTTCTCAAAATCGAATGGGGAACAATTTCCTGTACATCAATCCCTTGAGGAACTGGTGTCATTGGATCGATGAGAATGGCAGGAGTTGTTTATGAGGTAGTAGGTGGGTCAAGTGTAATGTTAGGGTCTAAGTGACTACGGGTTAGAATGATTGTTTGGGGGAGTCCTACGGCCTCCTCATGCCATCAATGACTTCCATGCCCTCCTTCTAGCGCCATTTGTTGGCAGGCGTTTGTGACACACCATCAACGGGAAGGGAAGATCCGGACCGGGGTTGTTTATTTAACCCAAGCCATTTGGAATGATCTACCCTGACAGGTTTTATGGCTCCATTAGCCAAATGGGATTCTAAAATAACTAAAATATGTGAACTAACTAAAGGTACAATTCTAACAATCGACACTTTAATTACAAATGATTAACTAACATTGTTTATGTACAATGTATATATACAATTTACAAGGTTTAAGCAAAGCCTTGTGAGAATAATTGTTTTAAAATAAAGATCTAAACAAGATTAAAAATAAACAAAATTATTTTTAATACTCTAACTACCAAACTAATAAACAATGGATGAATAAGATTGTAAATGATATAATGAAAATAGACAAAGCATTTAATGTTTAAATGAGGCAATCACTATTCATTCACAAATCAACAAATTAAATAAATAATAAACTAACTAACCTCTCACTGATAAGCAGTACTAAGCTAGATTCATCTCTTTGTATTTGTATAAGCTCCTCTTAACCAATGTCAAGTGTAAGCCTATGACAAAAGGAAGCATATGTTGATTAAGGTTGGTTGTCATTGATGTCAACCCTTGAAGAAAGCCCCGTAGCACAAAGGTTTGGGTAATGGACCCAATATTGTTTGATGTAAATATGAATCATTATTGTTTTGTCATGGTTTATAAGAAGTAAATATGGATGAACTCCAAAGTGGTCCCCTTATCATGAAATCGCTCACGGGAAGACGCTTTACGGAGTAAGAGAACCCATGCTTAATTGTGGAATAATGAGATGAAGGACAATGGATTTTTCTAGAAAACTATCCTATATGGATAGTGATTGTCATGCCATTTTCAGTGGTATGTATAAAGTCACATAACTGCTCATGGTTAGAGAGTTATGACCATGTGAAGTTGGAGAACCCAGTTTTGGGTAATGGACCCAAGTTTGTTTGATGGATAACGGTATGATTTTTGCTATATTTGAAGGTAATAATATTCTAGATGGAGAGTACATGTCATTCCATTTTTGTTGGTATGTGGAATGTCACATAACTCCTCACGATTTGAGATTTATGGCCTTACGAAGTTGGAGGACCCTCATATGTCATCTAGAAGCCCCAAAAGGTCAAAGTAATCAAAGTGGTTTAAGAGATT
>JZKD02S1737679.1:288933-300098 GCA_000966675.3 Picea glauca | reverse complement strand
TAAAAGGAGGTTGCCCCCTCGAAGAGGCTTATTATCTGAAATTATCTCTTTTTCAAGGTGTTGAGTACTTTTTCTGAGGTTTTTCTATGCTATATTGTTATTTGGTTCTTAACAGGTTAACCCTAAAATAAGGAAAGTGGGCCAAGTGACCTAGAAGATGTTTTTAAGGAAGCTACTTAGAGAGTATAAATAAGATTCAAGGCTCTCTCATTTTAATCATGTTAGAATATAGAATATTGTGTGATCATTTTACCATTGACGATAGCCTCGTCACCCAACCATAGGCCAAAGCCACCCTCCGAGCACCTTAACCTTGACTAAGAATTACTTTGGAAGAAAACCCTAGGCTAGATATCCAAACAAGGTGTAGTGCATCTTCCTCCAAGAATAATGCACCGACAATAGCTGATTAGATAGTCCATACCCTAGCCAAGAGATAATCCAAGCCAACACTGAAACTACTAGCTGCAGCAGCTGCACCTGCAACTCTCCTCCACACGTGCGCACCAAACTGGGAACTGTAGTGTGCATCAGTTGTTGTCTACAATTCTGAGATACTGTCGAATGAGAAATGGTGCTCTGTATTTATAGTGGTTCTTCCAGATTTACTAGGGCTGACTTCTCTTTCTAGATATGTGTCTGTTTAGTATATTATTATTATTTCTGGCCGAGTTCTTCTCTTGGAGGCTAATAACCTAATATTAATTATCTCCTTGATCCGAAAATACTTCTAGGGTTATTAGCCAACTCATTAGGGTTTTCTCTTGCTTTCTGGAGTCTTCGATTCTCGTCAGGTTCATGCATGGAGGTAAATACCTCCTACAACTACCATAATATTAACACTCCCTCCTAGCTAGGGAGGTATTTCATGTAATGGTCTTGAGCACAAAAACATACCATTTACCCGGTAGCATCAACATAATCATTTAGACTATATCATGGCTAGATCATGAGCATCACCATCACCATCAGCTCCATCATCTCTCAAAAACATACTTCATCTGAGTAATTAGACATGATGCTGGATAAGTCACTCACACCATAGAGTGATACAAGAGCCACTCTTATAATCTAGAGGAGTAAATGCTCTGAACCAATTTTCGTCTGGAAAATCTTTGTTCGTCATTCGTCTGGATGGTGATTATTTCCAATAAACCGTTGATAGTCTTCAAGGTAGTTAGAAAAAAAAAAAGATCACAATTGTGTCTATCCATAGTAGTACATAACTACAACTTATTGGTTCACTACCACACCAAGTAAGACACAAGTACTTGATCAGCAATGTATAGTCATGGACAATGGAACATATCCACCACAGTAGCCTTCATCTACTGTCATACAGTCTTCATAACAAACATCTTATAGCAACCTGCATAGAAACAATGTTATGATATATACTGAATTATTTGGGCCAATATTTCACTCACATCTGTGAGATCTGAAAGAATAATTGCCTTAAGAACAATGGAACATATCCACCACAATAGTCTATATCTACTTTCTTCATAACAAACATCTGATAGCAACCTGCACAGAAACAATGTTATGATATAAATTGAATTATCTGGGCCAATCTTTCACTCACGTCTATGAGATATTAAAGAATATCTACCCTCAGAGTAGAAAAATCAGATATCTGGAAGATTCTTCTCAAGCAAGGAAGAATAACTGTCTTGTCTTCTGAACATGGACCATTCTTCCTACACTAATCAAAGTGCACCCTGGAGAGAATGTATAACCCTAAGGAATGTTGAGTCTGGACCATTCCTCCTACACTAATCAAAGTGCACCCTGGAGAGAATGTATAAACCCTAAGGAATGTCTGTCCCTGATTGTTGAGCTTGGACCATTCCCCACCCTGGGCCATTCCTCCTACACTAATCAAAGTGCACCCTAGAGAGAATGTATAAACCCTAAGGAATGACTGTCCAGACCATTTCCTTTATTAATCACAAGAGGAAAATATTGTCCTGCATCAACCTCCAAAACAAACCATTCCTCATGTTAACCACAATGAGAAATCGCTATCCGACGAGGTGGGCCAGTCTTCTTGAGTAACCCTCAAGAAAAGAGACTTCCCTAGACCACTCCCCATGTTAACCACAATGGGAAGTCACTGTCTATGATACATCAACAATCAAAATACTTTCCATGTTAACCATAATGGAAAGTGACTGTCTGTCATAAGTCTCAATCCACTTTCTGAACAGGAAAGCATTTGTCCAAGATGGACTATTTTTCAATTTTAAAGATGAATGTGTTCAATAATGTTTTCGGTGCTCCCTCCTAACTTGGAGAGTCATTTCTTTATTTTCCAATAAGAGGGAAGTTGTTTCCATGAGCTCCATCTTGAGTACACAAACTATTTCATCTTGGATAGAAGATTTATCAAAATGTCTGCTTATCTGCTCATCTATGGAGATATGTATTGGAGAATCATTTTCTCCTTTCTGGACTTCATCATGGATAATGTAATGCTTGATTTCAAATGTACTTTAGTATGGAACATTGTGAAGGATTGATGTAGATCTAAACAATAGAGTATATCATAGTTGGAAAATTGGAACATATCTATGTGGCACTTCTTCTATTATCATGAGATATGATCTACTGAGTAGTCATCTTTATAGGAAATCTTCACCACGCTTCTGCTATGCACTAGAGGTTATCCACCAAGTTATCTTCTTCTATCTACATACATGAGTCTCTTTCTGGTATGTCTCAAAGTCTTGAGATTGCTTTTCATATGCTCTTTATTCAATTTCTCTGGAGAACATTCTTTGCATTCATCTGATGTAGAACTCCGACTCATGGATGTTGCGGATGATATAATAACTTATGTAGAGATAAGTCTGGTTTACTGGAACAAGTAATCATCATAGTCTTCTCCCTCCATCTGGGAGAACCTCTGGTTTTAGATCTCCCAATGATTTCATTCATAAGTCTTCCATACACTGTTCTTCATCACGACTTTTAGTTCTTTTGCTTGATTGCTTTTAGTGAGTTCATATCAGGCTGGTAATCTTGTGATTCTTGCTACAATGACTAGTTGTTCTTCTTTCTTTCTTGGAATATTCATGTTTTTCTTTAGTTCTTGGTTTCATGGAGTTTCTTATAGATTCCATGCCCTAGATATTCCACTTCTTCCTTTCATCATAGGATCACAGATCTGGATGGACAACCATGAATACTTTAAGGCTTCTCTTCGAAGCAGTCTTCTTCTGCGGTTGAACTGAACACATACTATCTTTCATGGCTGCTACCTCCTAATCCTTGCTTCATGTAAGAGTGCATATAATTGGCCCCCTCAATCTAACAGAGTCCACGCTTTCATCTTTTTGTCTTCTACAAAATGTCATAAGTCTTTTTCCAATTTCCTCTCGATTGCTGACTTCTTTCTTCTTCTAAGTCTCTTCATGATTGATTCGGCTTATCTTGCAATGGCTTCCACATGATTTGTGTTTCATTCTTTCATGTGTATTATCTAATGATATCTATTTTCATCTTGTTTGTTCTTTCATAGGTATAGTTCTTCTTGGAACACATTATCTTCCAAGAGATAGATATACAAGATATGTACAAGAAATAAGAAGAGTGTTGTTACCTTTTAGAAGAAGAAGTTTCTTCCATCTTGCTTAGTATTATTTGTAGGTTCCTTTTCTTCGGCAATATATGCTTCATGTTTCTCCTTCCTTTTCTTTAGCTTGGGACACTGATTCTTGTAGTGACCATACTTTTGACAGTTGAAGCATTGTACTTTTGAAATGTCTTTCTCTTGATTTGGCTTCCTCCTTGAACCAAAATTCCTTTTGTTCCTAAAGTTTTTGAATCTTGTTGTGAAGGCTTGATCATTGTACTTCTTTGGGGGTTTCTCTTTTGCATTGATCCTTGATTCTTCTTGAGCATAGCAAGTCCAAAGTTCTTCAAATGTCGGATACTCCTTCCTTGTGTTCATGCTTGCGGCAAATGCATCCCATGTCTTGGGAAGACCATTGAGTACTAAGTTCACTAATTCCTTCTCTGAAGTGATCTCTTCAATAGTTTGTAGTTGATATATTAACTAGGATATCCTTACAAAGTATGATGTTATGCTATCATCCTTATTCATCTTCATGTCACAGATCTCATTCTTCAGACTCATAACTTGTCCGATGTTTTTGACTGAGAAGAGATTTGTTAGGGCATTGTACATCTTCTTTGATGAGTCAAGATGGGAGATGTAGGGTATCAAGTGGTATTTTATAGAATCCACTATGATACTCATGGAATTGATGTCAACATCTTTGAACTTCTCCAGAGCTGCAACGTTCTGTGGTTCCTTCTCTTTTCCTTCTTGAAATTCTTGCTTTACGATCTTTCCTTTCACGATATCCAGTACTTTATTCTTGGCAAGAATGAGGTCAATCCTTGTTTTCCATGTTCTGAAGTTAGAGGCTCCATCTAACTTGTTCTCAGACTTCATAGAGTTAGTCATGGCTTGCTTGACTTGGTCAAACCCTAGATTTGATCAGAAATTCAAACTTCATGTCTCGGCTTGCTGAGAGTGTTAGGAGATGCACTAGACTAGAGCACACTGATCTATCCAAAGATTAGGTCAATTCATTCACTTAAGGTGTCTCAACAAGAGGATTAGGGTTTCTGTAACTGCTCCTGCTAGTAACCCTAGCGACAGTGTCTTGGAAGCTACTATTGCTAGTAACCCCAGCGACAGTTCCTCAGCAAGCTCAATATCCTAGCAGCTATGTTTCCTTCCAGCATTTAGACTGGATGAAGGAGGTGTGGGCCCATAGCCTGTTAGAATATAGAAAATTGTGTGCTCGTTTTACCATTGACAATACACTCGTCACCCAACCATAGGCCGAAGCCACCCTCTGAGCACCTTAACCTTGACTGAGAATTACTCTGGAAGAAAACCCTAGGATATATAGCCAAACAAGGTGTAGCACATATTCCTACAAGGATAGCGCACCAATAATAGCTGATCAGATACTCCAAATCCTAGCCAAGAGATAATCCAAGCCAACACTGAAACTGCTAGCTACAACAGTTGCACCTGCAACTCTCCTCCACACGTGCGCACCAAACTGGGAACTGCAGTGCGCACTAGTTGTTGTCTACTATTTTGAGATACTGTCAAATGAGAACTAGTGCCCTGTATTTATAGTGGTTTTGCCAGATTTGTTGGGGCCGACTTCTCCTTCTGGATATGTGTCTGTTTAGTATATTATTATTATTTTTGGATGACTTCTTCTCTTGGAGGCTAATAACCTAATATTAATTATCTTCTTGAGCCGAAAATACTTCTAGGGTTATTATCCAACTCATTAGGGTTTTCTCTTTCTTTCTGGAGTCTTCTATTCTCGTCAGGTTCATGCGTGGAGGTAAATACCTTCTGCAGCTACCATAATATTAAAAATCACACTTGACAATATTGAATATCTATAGGTGTCTAAGGTAACCAAGGATATCTAAGTCAAATTTCTGAGGGTAGGTGAAGAAAAGAAGGCCGAAATGCAAGGAAGGATAAATTCTTTTGATGGTGCTTTCTAAGGTATGTTATTTACAGGTTATCTCACCATTTTCGCTATAATTTTTTTTCTATAATAATTCAGACTGTTAAATTCCTATTCCATTGAGAAAACATACCCAAGTATCTATGGTAAAAAATTCATCTTGTGGGTCTTTGTATTTTTGGAGTTACACTCCGTGGAAAATAGGGTTTGTGGCTAGTCCCGAAACTATTCAAAAACAAGTGTTTCAGGTAAAAATGTCATAACTTCTTCATAACAGATCCAAATTCATTGAGACAAAATGTGTTGGTTAAGGTACATTCTTTAGTATTCTTTGTAAAAGTTTCATATCAATTCAACAAATAATTCATGTGGGGCACACTCTACAAGGTCGCTCTCTAGAATAAGCCAGAATTCAACAAGGTATGCCATTTTTTCTATAACTCCTTTTCTGAGAGGTTCCAAGTAGTGACACCTAGAGGAATTGCATAAAACACACTAAATAAAATTGTGTATCATTTTCATATCTTTATACATTACAGGTTCAAATTTATGATTACTCCAAGTTAGGGTTGTTGACTAATCCAAAACTAGGCATGTGATACTAAAGAAGAGTTTGAAGAAAATGATAGTCTCTGGTTGTTAAAGTTAAAGAAGGTTTGCATGAATGTGATCATATACACTAGGTCTATTGTATATCTACAAATCATATTTGTATGATGAAATTGATGAGGGCTTTTGGTTGAGGTACATGTTGAGTACAAGGTTGAGACAAGTAGTTGATGAGTTGGCACATACATGAGGTGTATAGTTGATGATGTTGGTACATATTGATGAGACATAGTTGATGAGTAGTTGACACATGATTGGTACATACTTGGTACATGGTTGGTGATAAAATATAGACAAGAATAACAACATGGCGGAAAAGGCTCACTAGCCAACACTAATTGTATTCACTCCAATGTTACATATTTATAGTACAATGGGTGATGCCACCTCATAGAGAGATTTGCTCTAGATCCTAAAATCATGCATCATGACTAGGATAGGAAATATTAACTAAATCATTAGTCATCACTCGAGGATATATTACTAATATCCTAAATGAATAATACAGATATAGGTGACAGTTTAGACTTAGTGATTGGTAAAGGTAAGCCATAGGCTAACAATCCCCCCCCTCAATCACAAGTCCGATCAATAATACCAGCAATAAAGCATAAACTGGTATCAATTCTAAGTCTTCATACTAAAACTCATGTGCTAAGCCTCAATGAAGAACTGCCTGAAAAACCGCCAATCTAGATGTTGAACATGTTCATTTGAAATGAACTGGAAGAGAGCTGAGATATGGAAGTGAACAACTGCAATGTCTGAACATTCCCTGATTTCTTGACAATTTGATCATTTTGCCAAGTATTTTAGCTAGAAGAATATGATGTCTTCTACTAATTGGTGAACATGTAGTATCACCACTCTACTATCGGTGCATCACTAAAGTGCTCTCTGAATATGTGGTTTGGGATGACCACTAACCAATTGATACCATGTATCTGATGGTTTCTGGATAACCACTAACCAATCTTAACACTTTTAGGTGTCCAACAACATCCCAATGTATAATGTGTATGATTCAATTGCAATTCATTGAACCATAATCCTGTCAAAGCCTGCCATCACTGGAAAATCTCACTATGTAATCATGTGAGCCAGGATGCATGCAAATTGTTTACTTAATGTAAACTCCAATCTGATGAGAGCGAACCAAGAGAAGTGAATCAACTTCTAGTCTGACACATCCTTGAAAAATGCATGACAACTCAATCAAATGCCAAGTTGTAATGCAAAATGATCCTCTTGTCTTCTGCTAGGTCGAATGACCATCTATGTGAACCAAACGTCCACATCATTTCTCTCAAACATTTCTCTCAAAATCAAATTCAACATCCCAATTATGTATGATTCAACTTAAACTTATTGAACCATAATTCTGCAAAAGTCTGCATCTATAGACCGCAGTTGCCCATTTGGAAAATTTCATGCCCATCTGGCATACTTGATGTTTGTTGTTGTCGAAACTTTCTGTCTGACAACCAATGCCATCATCAACTCCCCCCTTTTTTCAGCTAAAAGGAGAGACCACAAGTCGTTTCATGAACCATCGTCACTAGAATTTTTAACTCGCCCCCTTGAGGTGCATGAGAGTTACATGATTGTACTCCCCCCTTCTATGCTCAAGAGAGTACCACAATTGTTCCATTTGAGTACAACACAAAGTGGGCATGCAGAAAAAAACCACATGTTATCTCATCCCATGAGGGCCATGCTCGAAAGCTACGCTATAAGGGGACCACTTATGTGAGGTACAAAAATGTTATGTGATACAAGATTGGTCTTTACTCGAGATTGGATTCTACGGTAAGACTTATATAATCACTTGGTTGTTGATGACCATTGCCAAGGATCAATCCACTCATAGTGAATCTTCAATCTTGCAGGTTTCTTCAGCATTGAACATCTGTCTGAAGAATGGTTATTTTTACCACAATGCTGGAAAGGATGGAGATCAAAATACTGATTCTCCTTGTGACCAACTCGATTACAATGTTGGCACGTATCATTCTGATGCTCAATTTGAACAGGTGAAGTTGAAGCTTCTTGAAGGAATCTAGCACTTTGGAACTTGATTGGTCTGGAATAATTAGGAATATGAAAGGTAACTTCCTTATCATATCCAAGTCATGTTCTATTCTTTTTGTAGATGATTTCTTCCCAAGGTCTGATGATGGGATTGGAAAGATTATTATGAACTTGTTGCTTTGAAATCCGTGGAAGTGGATTTATGCATGTTGATGCATCATTGAAAGGTTTTCTTCACTGAAGTCAAAAGAAAACTCTTGAAATGTAGGTTCATGAATATATTCAACTTCATCTGAAACTAATTTTGAAGTTGTATCACTGTGTTGTTCCTTCACTGACTATTGATCAAAAGCATCATCATCATCATCATAGAGAGGATTCTGTTGAAAAAAAACTAGTTCAGAACACTTCACTGGCTGTTTATTTTTTAGATTAGTCAACTCATCATTCAATGGTTGGGATAGAGATTGAAGAATTCTAACTTTAGCTTGCGTCACTTTCAAACAAGCTAGCACTGATTGAAGAGTTGTTTTGTTCAATATCACTATGTTGTCTTCAATGGTGTTTATTAGAGTGTTCAGTAACTCTAATAATTCGAGACTTCAAGCCATTTTTAAAACACTAAAAGAGGTCTCCTTGTGTAGGTAGATACTTATTACAATTTGACTCGACAGAAGAAGGCTTATCTGCAACTCACTCACTTGAAATTCACACTCACTTGATTTTGTTTCACGCTCGCTTGAACTCTTCTTTCTTTCTTGCTTCCAAGAAGTTGAGAATGTCGGTTACCATCGAAAATTCATCCCAAAGTATTACAATGATTTGAGTTTCAAGTACTTATCCTTGTCAATTACAACTCAAAATGACTCTAGGGTGTTGGGCTCAACCAAAAATGCACCTTATGACAAATTCAATTCAACTCAACTCGATTTAAAAAGACAAGTAAACTTACAAAAGGACAATTTGCAAGTTCCAATAAATCCTGATTAAGTAATCTTACAACAAATATTGTTTGCAAGTTACAATTTAACTTCAAATGCTCCATGATGTGTTGAGTTCAAATACTTTGATTTGTCAATTGCTGATGTGGTTGACCACTTGAATGTTTGTGAAATCACTTCATAGATGCTTGATCATATGTGCTTTGATTGCTTGTACTTCAAATGTGCTTTAACTTGCTTGGAAGGCCATGTGGGTATAGCCGTATGACAAATCGTAAGTGTACTTATGTCAAAAATAGACATAAAACATTAGATAAAGAAACCATGAAAATATTCACCACCGCACATTATGACAATGTCCTTAGACCACCTTATTCAATTTCGGGACAGGTCTAGGATGAGAGTGACCACAAAAAAAATGATTTTATTAAGATATCCTCTTTATTCACAATGATGCACCCATCATTTACAATACAATTCAACTTATATGCGATTCTTATAAAGTTGAATTGATCTTCAAATTTCTCCATATATCATTTTGAAAAATCAAACAAGAGTTTTCACTAATGAAAATTTGACAAAAATGACAAATACCCACTCAAGATATCCTTTTAAATTCCAAAACACACAAAGCCCCTTCTCACTGTCACTTATGCTCATTCTAATTTACTAATGAAAAACATATTAAATTTACTCACCTTAATGATAAAAAAAGGTTTTAAGTTGTCTTTAGCTCCACCTTTATCACTTTTATCCAAAAGTGAAAATATCATGATCTACAGAAAAAACTAAGAAAATCCCAAGATCTCATTCCATTGCTTATCTCGGAGGTTTGTTGTACAAAATTCTTCACGGGAAGATGGAAGGCAATCACAACTAAGGTGAAGTACTTGAATCAGATCATGACGAGGAACAGGAACAGGTCGTGGGATCTATTTTAGCAATTTGTGTATTAGATCTTCAATCTATTGACATCGCCAAGGGATGCTTGATCGTTGGTTTTAATAGTCCTGTAATCGAATTAAGTTTTTGCAAGCAGAGGAAGATTAATTTTCCATTGTGAAAATTGAGCTTTTGTGCTCTGTAATTTGGTAGTATCAGTCCATGGATTCCACGCCACTGATTCCGTCGCTACCGAACCGGTGGTGAATGAAGATTCTAAAACCACTGAAGAAAATCCCATGAAGGCACCAAAGGAGAAAAAGGTGAAAACCCCAAAAGAAAAGAAGCCGAAGGCTGCCAAGGGTTCGAAAACCCCACCTACACATCCCCCTTATTTCTAGATGATTTCTGAAGCCATTACGAATCAACAACATAGCACTGTGAAGATCTAAAACATTTGTTTGAAGAAGCGTGAATTTGACTGTGATTTTGATAGTTGGAACATGGATTTGCATTCATAGACGAAGAAGATCTGGGCATGGATGATTTTGATGTTGGAAGAACATTCCTGAGGAGATCAGGGCCTTTGATGGTCCAATTTATGGAGAGTACATCAGATCTATGGAGAGCACATCAGATCGATGATCTATGGAGAGTACATCAAATCGCAAGTAATCTAGATAAATCCTTATATGTGCTAAAAAAATGACTGGTTTTTCTAATAACCTCTATTCCAAATTTGTGCTTTGATTTTTTAGATCTCTGTCTTTTAAATCAGATCTTAATACATTTAAAAATTAAGACTATTTTTTTTACTATGCAAGAAATTTACAAATCTGGAAAATTCATTCTATAGGAAATAAATTTACAGTTGTTGAAACTTCCGATAGGAAGTTACCATAATCGATTTGGACAACAATTTCAAGTTGATGCTCCTCCACATAGAATTTTACACCACGTCCTCCTTTTACACAACCACTACACTTCGCATCCTTTGTACCTGCAACACCCTTGCCAATGCCATACTTTGCATAGTCGCCTTCTAAATTGTTGGCTCTGAGATTGGTTTCTCAACTCCTTCAAGGGAATAACGGATTCCACATGATCCTTCAATATAGGACAAAAATAGGTATGTTATCCACATTTTTGGTTATCAAGATGATATTATGATCATGTCATGATGGTGGAA
>JZKD02S1737679.1:254964-271536 GCA_000966675.3 Picea glauca | reverse complement strand
AAAGGCTCTTAAAAATATAACACCGGAAGAAGCTTGGACTAAAATTAAACCAGATGTAAGTCACTTTCATGTATTTGGTAGTATAGCATGGGCTCACATTCCTGATGAGAAAAGGTAAGCATTGTAGCCTAAAAGTGAGAAGTGTATACTTTTTTATTATTCTGAAGATGTCAAAGGTTACAGGCTTCTTCAATCACATTGTAATGAAATTATTCTTAGAAGAGATGTTAAATTTGATGAAAATCTCTTGGCCTATGAGCCATCTTCGATGATTGTGCCTTCTTCAGCCTGCGATCCATCTTTGGCATTTGTGCCTTCTTATGATATGGTTTCTTCTTCAGATGATGATAGTGATGATGAAAATACTCCTCTGCCTACTCACCCTCTTCCAGATGAGTCCTTTGAACCTGAACCAACACTAGCACTAGCTCCACCACTTCCTAGATGGATCTATTCAACATGAGAAGCAGTTGGTGATCCTTCAGATCATCATCAGACACGTTCATAGTTCTAGTGAGCCTCTTCTCTTTTGGATCAAGTTTCAGAAACTCATGATCCAGAGACATTTGCAGAGGCTTCAGGTCATCCATATTGGGATACAACAATAAATGAAGAGTATTGTTCTTTAATGGAAAATGATACTTGGGATCTTGTACCTCTTCCAAAAGGAAGAAAACCTATTAGATGCAAATGGGTCTACAGAACTAAGTATGAATTTGATGGAAGTGTTGAAAGATACAAGGCTCGGTTAGTTTCCAAAGGATTTTCCCAAGTTGAAGGAATTGACTATAATGAAACCCTTTCCCCTGTAGCAAAAATGAATTCCATCCGCCTTGTTCTTTCCCTTACTGCCTCACATAAATGGAAGGTCCATCAGATGGATGTTAAATCTGCCTTCTTGCACGGAGATTTTCAAGAAGAAATATACATGGAACAACCTCCTAGCTATGTCCAGAATGACTCTAGCCTTGTTTTTCACCTCAAGAAATCTCTTTATGGTCTCAAGCAAGCTCCCCAAGATTGGTATGCCAAAATGGATAGCTTTCTTATTGCCATTGGATTCTCTAGATGCCATTCTGATCCTAATGTCTATACCAAGAAAGTAGGAAGCCATTTCATAATCCTTGTCCTTTATGTTGATGACCTTATCATTACTGGTAGTGACTCAAAACTTTTAAACCATGTGAAAACCAGCCTTAAGAAGAAATTTGAAATGACAGACTTAGGTTTTTTGCACTATTTCCTTGGCCTCCAAGTTTTGCAAACCAATGAAGGAATTTTTATTTCCCATTCTAAGTATGCTTGTGAACTTCTTCGTCGCTTTCACATGAACGATTGTAAACCAACCCCTTCTCCCTTCCAGTCTAGAGTCAATCTTTCTACCACCTATACTTCTCCTAAAGTTGATGCCACCCTGTACCATCAGTTAGTTAGTAGCCTCTTATACTTGACTCATACCCATCCTGATCTTTCCTTTGTTGTTGGTATTATTTCCCGATATATGCAAACACCCCATGAAATCCATTAGAAAGAATCTAAAAGGATACTTCTCTATGTTCGTGGTACAGTTTAGTTCAAGATACATTACAGTTCAGGGGGGACTCCTTTATTGGTTGGTTTCACTAATTCAGATTGGGCAGGTGACCCTGATGATTGGAAATCTACTGCAGGTTGTTGTTCCAGAGTCTGTACTTAAGGCTTAGAAGTACAATGTCTAGGCATATGAAAGTGGGTGAAGGGTAGAGAAGAGAGAAACGTCAACCTTTGGCAAGGGAAAATAGGGAAGATTTTTGTGTTGGCATTGTCTAGCTTCCAATTGTTCCTGGATGTTTATATCCTGTTCAATTGCTGCCCATGAACGTTCGAGTTCAACCCAGGTAGTGGCTATTTTAAGAATGGTATCGAAAATGTTTAAGGCAATGTGCATTTGATTTGATAATCCGGGTTTGATATTGAGTTGTATTGGTACAGGGACGGTCATGGAGGAACAATAAAATAAGAAAAATTCAGAGGAAATTTAAGTGTTGTCTCAAAAAGAGAGTTTATAGTTTCAGGAATAAAACAGGGTGCAAATCAAAGGCTCTTTCTCGTAACTGGGTTATATTTTAATAAAATGTATGAGGTGGGAGAAAACATTTAGTTGTTTATCGAGTAAGGCTCCTATCAAGGGAGAATATCACGTATAAATAGAAGAAGAAAAAATTAAAGAAATAACCCGATGAAGCATAAAATATATATAGAATTCTGAAAGTGTCAACTAGTCTTATACCTGCTGATAGATGGTACAGAGGAAAATAGTAAATAATATAGAAAATCAAAATTCATTCACTATAGTAGAGGTTGCACTAAATTATAGCGAAGCATTCATCAGATACGAATATGAAAAGAAACGAAATATGAGATACAAGAAAACAAACTCATAACACAGTCGTGACGGAATTGAGAATCTTCAGATTTGCTTTATATTAACTCTCAAAATGTAAAACCTCTATTACAATCGACACAAAAAGGTCCAGCCCCTTTTCTTTCTTTCTATGGTATATTTATACAGTTTTACAATAATATGGAATCTCAATCGTTGCAAAATTTTCAGTTATGATAGGGAGGAGAGAAATCGCTCCATTTCTTCTTCTCTGTCTTTATTTGGTGCCATAAGTTTGTCCTCACGCATGCTCGGTACAAGTGACACATCTTTCAACCAGCCGAGATATCATCCTTGACGGTTCTGCTTGACAATTGGCTTCAAAAGAGTAACAATCTCGGGCTAATTGTGGCAACCTGTCTTCCATCTGTCTGTCTATGATGTCGATAGCGCATAATTGCACACTTGGTTTAATCATACATTTATCTATTTGGACTATGTCTGCCACAGACACTTGTGAGATCTCGGCTGAATCTCTTTCCTCTTTTTCATTTAAATCAAGTGAGATTTTTTCCATATTCATTTGAATAAATGCCTCAAAATTACCTCCGCTATCAATTCCTAGCAGATTACCATCTATAGAACTAAAAGCCTCTTTTAAGGATTTTGTTACCCTCTCGGCTTGCAGCTTACCTTCCGAGATACTGTGTTCCCATTCTTTTAATAGAATGTTCCCTCTGGTCTGCTCCAAAATGGTAAACCTGGGAGTATTTCCCGAATCCCTGTTGTTTGTAGCTATCACAGCCTCTTGAAAGGCGACCCGTGTTTCTCTAGCCTCTCTTTCTCTAGCAGATAAATTCTCCAAAACTTGATTAACTAGAAAACAGTTGTCCCGAATCACCTCTACTTTGGTGAGTAAATTTCGTTGGGCCACAGAGACTCTGCTCCGAATCTCCATTGCCTGGGACTGGAACATCTTGATATTTATCACTTTACTTTTGGTGATTTCCACTCTAGCCTATAGTTGTTCGATCAAATATTTTTGTTGGCCCGCTTGTATCTGACCATCCTGAACCACCAGTTGTGCTTGTTCAAGATTAGTCTTGAGCAACTCTATCTCACTTTTATCAGCCAACCTTGCTTGCTCTATTCCTACACTCGCTTGGTCTTTGGTAGCCTCCGCTGTTGTGGCTAGTTTGGCTTCCAGGGTTTTGATGAGGTGATTTTTTCGTTTCAGCTAGTTTTTCAAAACCCCGACTAAAAATTGGTTCACAGTGGCATATGCCCCTAATGTCCCAGCTATTTCCATGGAGAACTGTTCATTCTTCTTATCCTTACCATCAATCATAACTTTTGTATTTCTTGACTGTCGACTCCCCTTCCTGATAGAATTCTCTCTTTACCAATGCCTTTCTCTACTTATCAAAGAAGAACTCATTTGGAGGGAGCTCTTCCACCCTTATAGGCCTCAATTCTTCATTTAAGATCCACCCTGCATCAATATTTCCCTGAGTTGACTGAAAGGGAGTAACTGATGTGATAGGATCTCCGATTTTCTTCGCTGATTGTCCCAGAGTAGTAACCAGAGTCTTCTTCTTCGGTGGGTTGGGAGTCTTTATCTCTGCTTTTGGAATCTTAGTTTTCTCTCCCCCGTCCTGGTGTTTTTCTTGACCGAGAGTCGCATCCTTGGAGCCTTCGGCATCTTTTTGTTTCACCTCCGTTGTACTTGGATTCTCACCCTGTAATACTGCGGGAATACAACTGTGTCGATGTTCTTGGAATTTCAGAATAGCGGCCCTCTCTTTAGGTGCCAAGGTTTGTATCCGAGCTAAAATCTCGGCATAAGATCTTGCACCTCGGAAAATGTCATCTGAGGGTGAATTTTCGTGTTCAAATCTTTTGAGTCCGCAACTGGCCAAATGATTACTCACAACCCTTTGCGGATCGTGCTTCTTGTATTCAATAAGGACCAACTTTAGGTCTTCCAAGGATGTTTCCTTAGCTTTAGCATGCCTGAAATCTAACAAATAATATGAATTTAAATGAACAGGAAAAGGTGGCCATACCTTTTTTGAGTATCCCTTAAGCTCCTTGCTTATACCACCAATTACTATTTGTCTAGCAACCTCACGACAAGACAGCTTGTCGGGAATGAATAATGGCAATGCAAGCGGGGGAACAGAAGCCCCGAAAAATCTGAGATATGAGAATTTGACTTCTACATACCAGTCAACCATGCTACTCAAATTCGTCACTATATTGTCCAAGATCTTGGGTGGCGGGTGGCCAAAAATAGTGACATGCAGCGGTACCATCACCCAGTTGAATATTTCGTATATGAAATCTGTCGCTTTGTTTTCCCACAATTTTGAATGATAGACGTGGATGGGCTCATCCTCTGCTGGAGTCCAACTCCAGCTCATTAAGGGAAATGGTGTTAGAAAGCATACGTCGTCCATAATGTATGCATACATAAAAAATGAAGAAATATTTCTTCTCTCTTTCTGTGCCCGATACTCTGTAACCCGACTGGTCAAGCTATCAGACAACATTTTCACCCAGTCGAAGGAACAACCTGTTATCTCCTCAAATAAATTGGTGGAAATTTTTCTTTTTGAGGTGATAGGTTGTTGTCTAAATTTTATTCCTAAATTTTTGTAAGTAGGTTAGAGAGTCTGTATTCTGTAAATAAGCTCAAAAGAAATTTTGGATTTGGTTTGGTCAAGAAAAAGTTAGAATCTCAGGTTTCAGTGGTTTAGGCGAGCTCGACAGGTGCTCATTAACCATCGAAAGCTTTTGTTCCCGGCAGTTAAGAGGTCAAAGCAAAAATGCGGTTAACTACCGAAAGCGTTTCAATGGTAAAAATGGAAAGCTCGTACTTTTGCATGAGCCAACTGTCAAGTTGGCGCAATGATGAAACGTAACCACCAAAATATCGTCAAGTGGAAGGTATGCATGCTCTGATGGTGTCTATCCAAAAATATCAAGCTCCCATTGTCCTTTCGACCACAATTGTCTTTTCAAAATCTAGACAGGGCGGTGTCACTGAAATTCATGCATGATGGTCACGAATCCTCCCTCCATTTCTAGTTGCAAGTACATGATTCATCATGATCCCGTTAATCCCTCATTAAATCTTCATTCACTATCATTTTTAATTTCAGATATTACTGAGATAATCGCGGGTCCGCGATTTCATCAATTGAACGTTTTTCCAGAAATCCCAATCCCGTTTCTCCTGGTGATTGTCAAAGCGCCATCAGAGTCCAGAGATCGCTCTTAGGGAAATTAAGCTAGGTCAACTTATCAGGCAAGTCCAAAGGCTGACTTGTTTAATATTTAAATGCATATACCACCGAAAATCTAAAATTTCGACATACTCTCAATCAAATTGTTGCCCGAAACTTGGTTAGCATATGAGCTCAGTGATCCGAATTTGGTGTCACCCTATCCCACTGGTTCTTCCATGAGTTATACTCTCTGTGTTCCTAATTTCTAGAACCTTTTTCTCCCTAGACGTTCAGTTTCCCATAATCGCAGGAACAGTCAGACTTGACCAATGCTGAAAGCAGGGCCAGTATTGAGGTCTGAGGTGGATGGGGTTTGGTACTTGGAGGCGCACCCAGAGATAGAAGAGTTTTTCAAACAAGCAGGGGTATTCACATACTGTGAAAAACTGACCAGTTTTCATCAACAAGTAGTTGAAGCTTTTGCAATTGCATACGATGGAAGATCTACCAAGATAGGGAAAGAAGAGTTTATCATAGATGAAGCTTCTATAGTAGAGTTTACAGGTCTTCCATGGACAGGAGACTGTTGGTTTAAATCCACAGTGCCATCAAATATAGAATTCAAATCATATTTGTTGCCCATTCACAAAGAATTTATTTGGAAGAAGCATATTCCAATGTCCTTTTTAGAACCTCAGTGGCAGGCATTGCTAAAGGAAATTTTTGTTTACATTACTTGTGAGGGACGGTATAACAGAGTAATGTTTTACCATTTTAAGCTTCTCAATCCTTTCATAGGCAGAGAAACAATAAATCTACCTTTATATTTTCACAAGACCCTTACTAAAATGGCTAGACAAGTTAAATCCAAGCCTACTAAGGTTGCTAGCAGACTATCTCACCAAGCGCTTATCACTCTTCTTGTCAAGGAAGCTCTACAGAGGAAACAAGTCAATTGGGGTTTCTTTCTTTTCTGGAATTAATTCCAAATAGAGAAACCACTAGAAGATGAAACTAAGAAGACCATTGGCAGAAAGACTATTACTCCCAAAAGTAGTCATAGGAAAAGGAAAGGTATTTTACCACCAAGAGATCCCATAAAATCATCCTCTGGTAAGAAGAAAGGAGTCAAAAGAAAAATGCAGTTTGAAGGTGAGCAGTCTAAGGACCCTGCTACAGGAAACAACCCTTTAATCCTACCTTACAGCGATTCAGAACCATAACAGGAATTGGCTGAGACATAGGATAATGTACAGACTGAATAGGGTGCAGACTATCATTCCAATTTACCTTCACCAACTCCTCCAGAGGAACATAGTCCACCAGTGGCAGAAGCCTATTCAAGTAAGCCTAGAACAACTAGATCATGGAAAATCAACAAACTCCTACAGCAGGTCTATGAAATGGAAGTCCTGGAAAGGGTGATTAAAAAAGATAATATAGACCTGACTGATAGAAACATAGATCTTTTCAAAATAAATCAAACCCTCAAGGAGAAGCATGACAAGATTAAATATAGAAACAAGGTATTGATCAGGGAAAACATGAAGCTGTATAGACAACTGAGGATTCTGAGGTTGAAATTAAAGGAGTTTCAATCACCAGCACAAGAGAAAACCAGATTAGAAACTTTGGCTAATTTAGCTATGACCATGGTAGACACACCAAAGCCTTCCACACAGCCAACAGAAGTTCGCAAATATGCACGAACAAGGGCTACCTCATCCAAGAAACCTTGAACATCAAAGAGGGATCCAAGGTAAGCATTTTTGCAATTTTGAAGTTTTCTCAAAACTGAAGTTTCGGTGGTTTAGGAGAATAGGACGACTGTTCATTAACCACTGAAAAATAGGACTTTCGGTAGATAATTCGCTCAGGAGCTTTCTAAGTTAACCATCGAAATCCTGTCATTTCCAGAATGATCGATTTTTTACACAGATCGAAGTTTTTTGAGCTGGAAAGGTTTGAAACCTCTTTGAATGAATATTTGATGAATTGTCAAGACAAATCCAATAGTTATTTTTGATAGATTATGGGATGAGGAGGTGTTTCAAAGGTTTTTAGTATATTTGACAAAGACATAAAATCATGACATTTTCTCACATCAACAGATTCGAATTTGTCTCTCTTGGAGAGTCAACATTCAGCCTTGGGAGGCTATCCTGCACTACACCAACACTGAAAAGGAGAGGAGGACCATGAAATCTGGGATTGACCTTATTTTTGGGGATCATCCCACATCTTTTGCAACTAGATTTTGATTTACTATCTTTAGCATATTTGATCCATGTTTTCAGGATCTCAGAACTGCTTTGTAAAGCTATAAATCTAAGGGTAGAATATGAACCAAGGGTTCGACTTTGGAGACCTTTTTCATATTATGTAACTCAAAACTTCTCATTTTCATATGGAGTAATACAAGCTTCTTTTGCCATAACTTGTTCAGATTTCATCTTCTTGTCTATTCTGTACTTTCACCTGGATATTACATTCATGTTGTTATGCTTGTTTATGCCAGATAACTGTCGTCTTATCACTGCATTCATAAGTTTAACTCTGCAAGTATTACTGTGATTATTGTAATTGGCCATTCATATATGTTTTGTATGTGATTCTGCTGATATAATAATTATTTCTTCATTCATCCCTTTATATGTAAACTCTCTTAACATTTGTGGCTGAAAGCCTTGTCCATCTAAATGTGTTTATGCATGATTTGAGTGAGAAATGATTCAATCCTCCGACTTGATCCAAACCCACACTTTTTATTGAGAAAATAGTTACCAAAATATTAAGTTACCAGGCATCTCCGACTTACAGCCTAGGAGAGTTTCCTGGAGTGATAACACAACCTTAGACGACTCGTTGTATTAGAGGCACCCATTGAAGAAAGAAATGTGAGGTGTCCTCTCTCCCATATAAGTTGCATGTCATCATAGCTACATACTTGAACTATGGTTCCAAGGAAGCTATTGAATATATACCATGACCTTCTTCCCTAAACTTTGCAGGGTGTGAAACCCAATCTCTTATTAAGCTAGACATAGTTTTGTCATACTACACACATTCCTTCTGTTTGAACTCTTCTAAGAATTCAGCATCATATGTAAGGTCAGACGTTGTGGGCAACTTGTACATAGCTTGCAGATGTTCAGGTCTGAAAGTCTCGAAGGTGACCTTCTACTCATTCATGATGGTTCTGGTTGGTATGTCCACATGGTCTAATGCCCATCGGACCATATCAAAATAGGGGAGTAGTTGTGGCCTGGCCGCTACTTTATGCATTCCCGATTGAATGACTATCTTATACTTGGTGGTTATGTCGTCTTTTTCATTGTCGCTGGAATCATCGGAATAATCCACTAAATCGGTCTATAGAACATCAAAAATGAACGAGCAGTTCGAGACAGAGTCGACACTTTGAGGTGAAGTATCAACGACGTTGTCCGAACCTTGTCCCGAAACCTCAACGCTAGCTTTGGATGCTTTTCGCGGGGCCATGACAGGAGATCCTGCTTTAGCTCTTCTGCAATAAAAATATGTATACATACAAAAGTTAGCTGGTTGAGAAGGTGTGCTCTGCATAATATAGAAATGAATTTGTTATAAGGAATAACAACTCTATATATTCGAAAACTCGGTACTTTTTAGAACAGATTTGTCAAATCATGTTTAGAAATAAATTTAGCAATAAAAACCCAATCTTTATTTGTCGATTCGCTTTGTTTCCAATTAATGCCATAAATTTTGGCGGTTCTAAATGTCATTTGGCGTAAGGAAAAATTAAGACTACCTCGTAAATTGTGCATGCATCAAATCACGGGAGACGCTGGTTTAGCTTAATTAATCGGTTTTACCAAAGTTAATTAATCTTTTGGTACTCGTTGTATCAAGAATTTTTGTTTTAACCCTTTGAACCTCTAACCCCCGAATTTGCGATGATTGATTTTTGTTAATAAAAATGCAATTGTGATTAGGCACTTAATTAATTACGTAATTATTTATATTTGCCATATTGCGACTTGGAGCTTCGAAGGTAAGTTTCCGGGAAGTTTGCATGCCGAGCTGCGAAACTGCAAGATTGCGATAATACGTTTTAATTAAAAGGGAAGATAAACTCAGATTAAGTGTTTAATTAATTATGTTCATATTGTTATCGTGACTTCGCGAGTCAGGGCTTAGACGGTGTAGCTTTTTAAAGAGAAAATGTTGAGTGGCGAATTGTCGACAGAACTTAACCATGGCTTAACTTTTACCTTTAACCTTGACACGGGTTACTAAAATAAGGACTTCATGGTTTCGAATATCGGGGTTACGAAAATAAGACTTTTGAATTTAGTGAACGCCAAGGACGAAAACCCGATGGTGTTTAATCATGATTTAGGAAAATTTTACTCCCGTTACTACCCTGGGTAAAATTTTAAAGTGATTTCATCGTTTTGTTGCTCGGGACTTGTGAACTACATGATCTATAGCATCCAACCTACGAAATCCCGAGGTAGAACGAAAAGGGGAAAATTTTGACGAAAAGTAGAACTCGCCTCGAGAGTACAATAATTATCTTTGTTTGCATGATAAGACTTTAGAGATTTTGAAACCACAAATGGAAAATACGAAAACCCTCTTTCGATTTCGAGCATTAAGACATGAAATTTGAGAAGGGCTAGAAAAAACAAAGGCGGCTCCAACAAAGGTTATGTTTTCAGCCTTGGTTCAGGACCTGTCACTTGGGCCTGTAAGAAACAACAGACTATTGCACTTTCTTTAGAAGAAGGAAAATACTGAGCAGTGGTAAATGCAAGTCAGAATGCCCTGTGGCTTCGATAGATCCTTTCAGAATTTGGATTCCAGCACCAACATTCGACCAGCCTTTGGTGTGACAATCAGAGTGCCATCAAGCTCGCCAAAGACCCAGTTCAACATCAGCGTAGCAAGCACATCAAGCTACACATGCACTTCATCAGAAATCTAATTCATGATCAAGTTATTGAAGTTCTGTTTTTCCCTACAGTAGATCAAGTTGCAGACATTTTCACAAAGTCTCTTACAAAAGTGAAGTTTTCCAAAATTCGATCTATGTTAGGAGTTCAAGAAGTTTTCATTAAGGGGGGATAGGCTCTAATGCCTCCTTCCCTCTCCTATTGTGTCACTATTGTAAATCCTTTAGTGTGTTTCTTTAGTATGCATTAGTATGAATTTGTAGTTAGGAAATCTGACGGTCACGATATGTTTCCGATAGAGAGTGATCCGATGGTTCATACTCTCCTTGATCTTAACGACCATTGATCTGTGGCTTAACAACCGATTGGTCCATGATCTCTATTTAAAGAGCATGGAGGAGCATTTGCTGATGATTTATTGTGAGAAACTCTCGTAAAATCTCTCTGTAGTCTTTTTCTTTGCATTAATAAACTGCTCCAAGTGGTCGCATTGGCTGGGGCCGTGGATGTTTCCCCGTAGGGTTTTTACCACGTGAAAACATCGGTGTGTTGATCTTTGATCTAATTATGTGAGTGGTCACTGAAGGTGTTTGTCCTCTGTTGGAATACTCGTGTTTTCAAACATAAGTTGTTATAATGAAATAACAATTACTCACAAACTTTGCTATCAACCCTTTTCTTCCTTGTCGTCCTGTTTTAAGTGATGAATGGGTTCCATTTTGTTTTATTTTCTGCAAGAAAATACTTGAAAATTAATATTTAATGCTAAATTAGTTATTTATATGTACCTAATAGAAAAATTCAACGATTTCATACATTTGAAGAACGTTGTTGTTGAGATGCATCCTCTTGCGATGCAATTATGTCCATTTCTTTGACCATCTCCTTGTACATTTTTTTGGACATTCCTATTGGCATATTTCAGATATCATCTCATTGATCTCCTTTGGGATTTTCACAATCTTCCTGAAAAAAGTAACATGACAATAAACTATTTTTATATTGATATATGAAAACTAAATATAACAAAATTGATATTAATAAAGGAATGATTTGTAGTAATATACACATATTCTAGAAAATCATTTTTAGGAATATTACTTTTTGAATATTTTTTTTGTTGTTGTATGTTTTTGCTATTGCAAGTCTGACAGGTCTCATTGACCATTTCTCTAGAAATGCTTCCGATAGTTTATATATAACCTAGTTCTTGGAATCATTGGATTGATTTTTGTATTGTAAGTGGAAAGTACGTATATACGTTCATTCCACTATATCCTTCATAGTTTTGTAAAAGTTTTTCCCCCTTTTATTAACCTCCAGAACCACTCTAGATGAGCTAAGGGCCAATTCATCATCATTTACATCTTCTATCATTTTTATTTTCTTAGGATGACATTTCGTTCCTTCGTTTTTGGTCCCTGTAGAACATTAAACCTATCTGAATTAATAGATTGTTTGAAACATGTTATATGATATTCTTAAGTATATTACTAATGAAAATTCAAAAAACAACTCATATTGAATAATATTTTTTCATTCGCCTGATTCATCCTTTTGAAATTTTTCCATCAAGCTTTTACGCTCTTCTACACTTAGATCACAAATAATCTTATCAATCTTCCTCATTTTGTATCGACTTTACAAAGAACTTGTCTTTTTTGTTTTTTTGGATGTGCTATCATTGTGCCGATCATAATTTGTGTTACTTGAACTATTCTCACACATTTTTTTTTTCAATATACAATATGTACCATTCAATACAGAAGTTATTAAATATATTTTATAAATAAATCACATAATTTTCAACTAAAAAAAATTGGTTTCTGGTGCGCTTTAATAATATGAAAGCACCGGTGTGTTCGATATAGGAAATGCACCGACAGAAAAAATTATTTTTTAAAAAATACTTTAAAGTAAAACAATGCTATATGAATCGATAACAACACTGCTCCTAGAGTTAAAATAAATAAATAAATAAATACCATGAATGAAAAAAAAAAAAAAAACTGAAAAAAAATTACACACCAATGAACGATTTTTTAAATTCTTTTATGTTACAACATTTCCAATGTGCTTTATCAGTGAGCGCATCAGTGTGTTAAAAACGTTTTAAAAAAAAATGTGACAGGGCCGACCTGGTTTGGATCCGATGCAATAAGTGGTCCCCTTGCATGACATGCCAAACACCTTATATATAGAAAAACAAATCATTAAATCTAAAATGCTTAAAATGAAAATCCCTAATTGTGAAGTGATAGAGGGATTTAAACCCTAAGGTTACATTTTGCAGTCACATAAGCAAGGAGAAGCAAGGGTTTACGGTAAGTATGAATTTTTTTTTTTTTTTTTTTTTTTTTTTTCTGAATTTTAATTAAATCTAAATAGGGATACAAATTGTAAAAAAAATTATTATTAAAATCAACAGTTAAATTTAAATTTTTTTACTATACAAAGTTTTGAGTGAATCACAAAACCATTCAAATTTTGATCTTTTGAATAATTTTGTTGCTCCAAAAGGATTTTGAGTGAATCATCGTACCCTTCAAATTCTGATCTTCTGAATAATTATGTTGTTCTAAAGTATTTTGTTGCTCCATAGTGCTCCCCGGTATGTATCTCTTTCAAATCTCTCCCCTGTCAAATTTCAAAAAATATTGAAATAGTGAATAACTTAATACTATTTAAAGGACTTTATGAAAAGGGTTTTGAGTGAATCACCATACCCTCCAAATTCTAATCTTTTCAATAATTTTGTTGTTCCAGAGTATTATGTTTCTCCATAGTGCTCCCCGGTATATCTCTCTTGCAAATATCTCCCCTGTAAATTTTGGAAAAATAATGAAATAGTGAATAACTTCTTACTATTTAAAGGACTTTATGAAATTAGATTTTCGAAAAATAAATTCCCGCTCATTTTTCAATTGTAAAAAAACAAAGTCACGCTTTTTTTTATAAGTTTTTTGAAATGCCAATGCATTTATTAATATAAATCATCGGTGCATTTGTTTATACAAATCACCGACGCGCTAAATATTTTTGGAGCACCGATATCATATAATTATTTTTTATTTATTTGAAATCTTAAGAACCGATGCGTTTAGTAATTAAACACCTCGGTGATTTATATTGTTATAGATGCACCAATGCATTTTGTTTAAATAAACACACCATTATGCTTTAAAAGTTATATGAATTTTTATTTTCATATGACTTGTAGTACTTTATAGTATACATTTTCCGCTTAAAGTCACCTTATTCTTAAAAATTTATTAATGATTTTTCTCAAATGCAGGGAAAAAATCTTATAATATCAAATGGTCAATTTTTCAAATTCCAGCTTGTTCCATATTGCTCAAATTCCATCACAGAGTTCTCCCTTTCCATCTCCAGTAAGTTCATATTTTATTTATATTTCAATTATCTAATTGAATTTATTTATTTTATCCATGTCAATATGAATAAAAATGTACCCAAATTTGTAGGATCCTGATTCAAAATTGAGTTCAGGTGTAGAAAATATTCCACCAGTTCAAAAATGTCGGAAGCTCTTATTAGGAGAAATATACTGCAAACAGTTGGTAGATGAAAATGGATAGTCTCTTTACCCTACCAATTGTAACATGTCATCTTCTAGTCACAATCTTGGGTCAACGATGCTAATAATTGTTTGGTATAATGTAATTTGAAAAAACCAATTTCATTGTGCTTACTAATGTCATCGATGTACTAATGTTCAATATTTTTAAAATTAAGATCCCGATGATGAGTGACCTACCTATCATCTTCTATTGCACCCCACTACATTGTCAAATCAAAAGAAGGATGCAATAAGAGCAAAAATTGGAGAGGAAGCATACCAACAATGGTTGAATGAACCACCTATTCAATTCCCACTACATCCAGATTCACCAATTAGGAATGAATACAACAATAATATTTCTTCACAAGTTGGCAATGGATTCAATCAAATAGAGGTTGGTATGGATGATTATTTATGGGATATGACTACCATGGAGACAACATTGTTAGATTCATTCAAGAATGATGAGCTAGGGGATGATGATCATATCACTAATACATTTTTTGAAAGCCTGAAACCTGCTTCCACCACCCCTCTCTTTAGACCTAGCCGGTCAAATTCTACCTAGCTAGGGATGACTTACTATACAACTTGAAAGAAAAGTTTGGCATTTCAAACACATGTTTCTCGACAATATTGAGGTAACTGACCATCAAGTCCCTTATATTTTGAGAAATCTTGTCACATAATCAACATTAAATACTGTGCATCCGATCATTACCCGTGTGCTGAAGAGGACGCACTAAACATAGGGATTGGGTGAAACAACCTAGTAATAATCTATTTGTGTACATTTTTAACTACATAATGCACCTTTAAATTGTAAAATCTATATTTTATATTTTATTGGTAGTGTTATTATACACATGACACTGTGATTTTTTCACTTTTTTATAGGTTCATTTGTTCCCATCTATGTGGGAATATGGAAATCATTTTCACACAGAGGATGTTGATGATGGACACATGAAACAATACTGTTGAGCGGAAGTCGAGTTCGATCAATCTAGTCATGCTAGCCACCGCGATCAAAACCTAATACAAGGGAAGTTAGGTTACATTGGAAAGATGTAAGAGATCATTAGATTTTGAAATATAATTAGATGTAATCTATGTATATTGTTTAATACTAAGTTTGTGAGACTTGAAATTTGAGTCATCAAGACAAAGATGAAGTTTATTTTTTTCATTAATTTTATATATTAGTATTTCATAAAACAGTTTATAATTTTCTAATAAATGACATCCTTAATAATTTTAAATAATTTGAATTAAATTTACTATTAAATTTTATTATTTTATTTGTATTAGTATATTAATGGATTGCTTAATTACTAAATATATAATTATAATGAAGTGTGATGTTTTTCATAATGATCCAAGTACTATATAATGTTATTTAAATTTGGTTTTTGTGATAATTTGATTTTTAACTAAAGTGTTTTTTAGTTTACATACTTTCATCATTGTTTTTCGAATTATTTAAATTATTCCCCCAATCTTGACTAAAAGCTCAATTAATGAAGTAATTTAAAATTTTGATAGCAATCAACTTACGAAATAATGACAAAAATAACAACATGAAGATTTGCATCCACAAAATTTTATGGCCAATAGAATGCTTATCATTGGAGATCATAACTTTTTATAATAACGATTTTTAGTGTAGAAGAGTCTGTTCAAAACGATTAAATAGTGCAATGGAAAATAACATTTATTCATATGTAATTTTGTTTTTGAAGAAGAATTTAGTTAGAATGAATATGTATGAACTATTTGTGCAATAGAAAAATGTTTATGGTAATTTTTGAATTATAGTTTCAACCATATTGAACTTTGTAATTTATAAAAATATCTTTACATTTTTTTATTTAAATTAAGTCTTTATGTTTCATATATAAAATTTTGATATAAGTTCACCAATACATAATCTATAATAAAGATCATTTAATAAAAATAAACATAATGATGCTAACCATATTACAAACATAAATGTCATCTAAAATACACATTTAAATTTTCTAACATCATCTAATTATATATACATCTAGCACATATAAACGTCATTAATTATCTAGCACACATATCTAATAATCTAACAGGACATCATCATTGTGATCATATCTAACAAAACACAATCATTGTCTAACATCATTATCACACACATCTAACAAGCATCATTTAACATACACATGTATCAAACACATTTAACAAACCTATCTAACATGACCTAACAATGTACACATCAACATCAACATATAAATTAATTAAGTACATCATCATGATCAACAGGGAAAATGCACATCTAATGAACATTGTTATAACATACACATCTATCAAACACATTTAACAAACATATCTAACATGACCTAACAATATACACATCAACATCAACATACAAATTAATTACATCAACATGAACATAAAAAATGCACCATATATATATATATATATATA
>JZKD02S1737679.1:241002-254914 GCA_000966675.3 Picea glauca | reverse complement strand
ATATATATATATATATATATATATATATATATATATATATATATATATATATATATATATATATATATATATATATATATATATATATATATATCATGAACAAGTCAAATAACTGTTATAACATATCTAGTCTAGCCGATGTGATAATCATATCTACAAGAGTAGTGGAGGCCTATTATGTAGTAGAAGATGATGGATGGTTAGGAGGAAGTGGAATATCAGGAGGTGGTTGTTCAACTCTATGAGTAGAAGTAGGAGGTGGAGGAGGAGGAGGAGGAGGTTGTTGGTTGACTATGTGAGGAGAATTAGGAGGTGGAGGAGGAGGTGGTTGGTCGAATCTTTGATGAGAAACAGGTGGTGGAGGAATAGGTGATGCATTCTCATTTGGGTGAGGTGAAGGAGGAGGAGGAGGAAGTGGAGAAGTCGCATGGCCACCCTCATCAGTAAATGGGGTATTGGATGAACGATTATTGGAGGAAGAGTTTGTATCATCGACAACCCTCCTCTTTGCTAGTAGCCTGGTAGATATGATGATATGATGCATAAGAGGAATCATATCACATGACATCTCCCTCCAAATCTCCGAAAGCATAGGATCTACCCTAATTTCTCGCATCAACACATAACAGACTCACACCTCAACTAAAAGTGCACAAAGTTGGTCGCCCAACTTCAACCTGAATCTAGTATTCGACCTACAATGCATGCAGCTGGGTATTTCCACCCAAAGACCCTAACCCGTAGTGGCCTCAGGAATATCCTCATATGCATCTGGTGGGGAAGGAGACATGTTGGTGCAGCCCTATCTTGGGAGAAAGATCTATGTTGGGTGTAGGCCTATTTTGGGGAGAGAAGGACTAATTTTGGAGCGTGCGCCTTAGGAGGTAGAAAACATGTAGAAAAAGAAGGAAAATTAGCGTGCAAGAGGAAAAGAAACATGGAACACATGTAGACATGCCTAACCATGTTAGGTTTAGGGTTTTTGACAAAATTGTAATGGCTATAAGCCAATAGAGTAGTATAAATAAATACCTAGGAGGTCTAGGTAGGGGGTTCGATTGTTTATTAATGTGAGTTTGATTATTGTTAGTATTGTTGAGTTGAGTAAGCTAGTGTTTGAGGGTTAGGTCATAGGCTGTGGAGCCTGATGTGATCTAGTTAGCCTCCCAGAGGGTACTTACCCTCCTTTTGATTGTAATCCTGGAGATGTAATGTGTGCATCGCAGATATTCCAGAAGAATGAATAAAAGAGCAGAAGATACAGATCTTTGTGAATGTAGCCTTGAGAGGGGGTGAACCATGGTAAATCCACTATGTTCATGTGTCTGAATGATGGTTTGAATGTTATGGTATGTATCAGTTAGAGAATGAATGCTTCAATATGAGTTTAATAACATGCATGCATAGTTTAATGATGAATTGATCCTAGAAGTATATGAATGAATAATGATGTTGATGCATAAGGAAAAGAACCAAAACACAATCCATACTCTTTCCTATAGTGCAAACACCTGAGTATTGCAGTCCCCCATAAATCTATCTTGGGTGAGACTATGTTGTACACTTTGTGTGAAACGTTTCCTTCCAGTTTACCAGGAGGGCTGATAGTTTTGAGGGCTTTGCTGGAAACCTATTTGAGATCAAAACCTCGATCATCCCAATTAACCAACAAATGGTTCCATTACCAGTTGGAACTACACTTGATTGAGTGGAAGGGGTCTGGTGAAGAAAATCATGGAGGATGAAAGCATAGAAGGGAATGTTCAGGCCATGGAATCTAATGAACATGGAGATTGAAATATGGTTAAGGAAAAAGGAACTCAAGTTTGCACAGAATGACAACAGAAACCCTAAGTTTACACTGTGCAAATATCTCAACAAATATGTTTTTAGTGATTTTCATGAGGTATTTTTCTGTGATTTTCCACATCTGTTGTAGGAGTGGCTATTGAGGTTGAAGGACAACCATCATACGAATAAGATCAAACAACTGGAATGCATCTGATGGGTATTCTATATGTACTAATTCCATTAATTAAATTTTCAACCTGGGTAAGTAAAATTAGAGTTGTGGCACAGTATGAGCCAAGGCAAAAAGAAAATCTAATGGAAATATTGTTTATCTAAAGAGATAGTTTACCCTAGGGATCAACACTCTTTTTAATTTACAATTCTACTTTTTAAAGATATGCCTTTTAAAATCTATTTAAACAACAAATTCTATGTAAATCAACCCTCAATTAATGAGCTTCAAGCAATTCTAGAACTATGAACTATTTGACCTAAGTAGCCTTGGACAATCTAGGACTATGGATTGTTTAATCTATCTCTAAATAAGCAAATAACAATTAATCTATTTCAAAGTTATTTAATCTATTCAATATCTCTTTGAATAAGCAAAAAACAAGTAATCTATTTCTTAATTATTTGATATATATACCTCTGAATGAATGAGAAAGTAAGCAAGTAAGCAATTAATCTATCAAAACTATCTTGACAAGTGAACTCTATTCTTAAAAAAACTCAACTATTTCTATCTTGCAAAGTATAAACATTAATCTACTTAACTAAAAGCAAGAGTGTTGTGATAGCATTCAAATGTGATGATTGTGTCTTCGGTGGCGAATGACATCATGATGGCATCTAACTACTAATGACAGTTTAAGTGGAATTAACTCAATGCTAACTTTTACAAGGAAATGTAAAGTATGGATAAGGCAGTCTATAGAAAGTTTTGACATCATAAAAGTAACAATATATGTTCTTGGAATCCATATGATCTTTAAACATTGTACATAAAATATTCAACATCAATCATTCACTTTATCACACAACTGCTGGAAAGTACCCTATTCAAAATCACTAACTCAAGCAAAGTTATAAACTCATAATTAACACTTAATAAAAAATCCTAATTCAAATTCATAACAGTGAAAATACTCTGTGCAAACCTACAAAATTATGGCTAGTGCTAATGAGAAATCATAATTCGAATTCATAGGTAGGATTTCATTAAAAATCATAACCTAAAGTTATCTAGGCTACCAATGTCATACCAATGCGATGAATCCGAAAGAACTATCTCATCACAACAATGGTCCCAACAGAAGAAGGCTTGGGTTCCTTGATGGATGTAGAAGGTATATCAACTTTAGAAGATGGTCTAAGCATCTGGGAGGAAGGAGTAACAATGTTTTTGTGAGGGAGAATTGGTGTAATAGGTTCATATTTGACCTCCTTATCATGATTAGACTCCTCTGCATAAAATTATCTGAGTCTTTTATGGGGGCTCTCGTGATCAGAAGAAAATTGAATAGGATCTGAAGTGCCTGGAGGTTTTATATTGGGCTTGCCACTCATACTTCAAGTGCTTCTTTGAAAGGATTCCCCCTTGAATCGATTAGATCCTCTCCTCTTTGTAGGAAACGAAGGAAAATATTGATGGAATGCATCTTGTAGATTCTTAGGTTGAGGATCAATAGGTGTTGAAGGAAATGGAGAATTATCAAAAGGATTTTTTATTTTCTTACCAGATGAGGCTGCAAGGGAATCAATAATTTTCTTGGCCTTTTTATCATACATGGAGATAGTTTGAGTTGGAGGGTTTGGAGTTTTTGGAGAATGAGGCTTAGATGGGGTGACAACTCCTAAATTGACTGATATCTTGCTTGCATTAACTGTGATTCGGGGATTTGAGAATTGGTAGAGGAAATCATCCCATTTCTTACTCTATTTTGTCAATTCAGATATAACAAGCAATTTAATGAGGCCATGGTGGAATAAAATATTGTGAGGGTTGGACAAATTTTTATGGACTTGGGAAGACATTTTCTCAAGGATTTTCAAGAAGTAGAAATGAAAATTCAAGGGTTTATTGAATTGAAAATGGGCTAATAGACGAAAATGACAAGCTTTAAAAACATAGTACCTACCTTCACAAGTGATTAGCCTGGTAATTACGATTAGGGGGTTAATTAATTCATCTTTAATCCATTCTTTTGATTATCCTTTGGCCCCATAAACATTTTTAAATTCAGGCTTGAACACTCTGTTATAGCTTGGACATGGAAATTGATGGTGTTTGAACCATCAATCTATAACCCATGGCAATTTCATGGCTAAGGTAATAGATTCCTCAGAGACCAAGAAGACCAGAGACACTACACAAGCCAGTCTCCCATCGAACCCAAGAGAGAATTGGAGTGACAACTCGAACATGAATTTTGAAAAATATACCATTCAACACATCTTAACTTACCATTGCAATGAGTGTAATTAATTCGAACAATCATTCCTGCATGCGATCTTGATCATTTATAGTATATACATACCTCACCTGATCCTACATATGGCACTTCATCTGGTCTTCCATATGGCATTCCATCCGGTCCTCTAGATAGCACTCCATACGGTCCTCCTGTGTAAGTGGAAATTATCCCCATCATAATGGACGTTCACCCATAGCACTCAGCTTGGACAATTTCTAGTAGTCATGGTGAACATGAGCATGGAGCATGGATAGGATGAGTGTGAATAGGATTATCCATTATTGATTTCCTTATCATCGATTTGTAATAATATAAAACAACTTGTTCATTTTTTTTATAGGCGTGCAATACAAACGATAGTGAGCATTTAGCAGTTTTTTATTGATTTGTAATTGTCACAAGGAACCAGTTAAGTAGTCTTCCATTATATAAACAAAAAAATGCACAGGAGGCTTATAACACACACAATGATGTCAATGGTATAGAATTTAGCATACCAATATAAACAATTGCTGATATAATATCCCAGGATATCGTAAGAACAATATGACATAATTTTTTACAGAGATTCTACTTCCTCTTCTCATGGATTGTAATATAGATGGAAATGTTTATCATTTTTCAGCTTAGGAAACCCCTACCCCACTCCTAAGTATTGTGACACCTCACAATCAAAGATATAGGGAACCAGTCAATTCACCCAATAGCCTAAGATTTATAGTTTTTCAAGTGTAGAGATAAAATTCACACATTAGTCTGATGAGACGGTTAAAATATGTTCCCACCTATAGGACAAAACATCCTACATATAGTTAAGAAGAGGTAGGTGAGAGAGGCTTAGGATTGTCTTAAAGTTAGTTCCCAATGGTAGAGTGATGGAGTTCATTTACCTTTGCTTAACCATGCATACTTCTTTTCATCTTTTCCTACAAGTAATGCCATACATCAGGACAAGTTTTAGGATTTAGGAATTTTATTTATTGTTTGTCAAATCATCACCCTCGCTAGGTAGAATGCCCCGCTACCAGCAATCTTGTTTAGTACTCTGATGGGTTTACCTATTCATACCATAGACTGGTACCCACTGCCAGCAGACCTGTTCAGTATCCCGATGGGTTAGCCTTTTACACCCTTTTACAGTAGAGACTGGTCCACCATATTTTAATATTTTTGTATAAAAATTGCTTTTTGCAAGAAGATGGGGAGGCAGCTTTGAATTTTTTTATTTAGGACTGGGATGGTATTTATGTTAGAGGATGACTCTTCTTTATGTATTCCTTATAGATTTTCCTGATGTAAGGGATACTTAAGTGGACGTAGCCTATCTAAAAATATGGTATGATCAAGCATTTTTAGTGTGTAGTGGATGGTACCATTGGAAAAGAACATAAATGTGTCTTCAGGCCCTACTCACTTTTTTTTTAAGTTATATTGATGTTTCCATGGCTAACTACTAATCATACCGTCTTTCTACTCTTTTATAAATATACTTTACTCACCCACTCAAGGTTCTTGGGGAAATTGTATGAGTAACCTCTAGGTTTGATAAGACAAGGTGTCACTTCCTTATATCCTCTAGTGGTGGAGGTTATGAGCAACTGCCATTAAAGATGCCTTGAGAGGAAGGAAGATAGAAATCTTGTAATTTTTTTTTACAGCAAGCAATTTCTAAGCATAATAAAAAGTCATTATTCAATTGATGTTTAAGTAGACAACAAATATACAAATATCTTCATCCGAAGTAAAATACTTCCCTTTTTGTCTCCTTGAATTTGTCCACTTGTGGTGAAATAAATACCTGCAGAGATCTCTAAAATTGTTTATTAGAAAAAACACACTTTAAATTATTTACATATGTACAATCATAACTTAGAAAAAAATTCAATAAAATGAGGAGGGAGAAGAAACTTCCCCATACATTAAGGCCAATGCCTTTTTGGTTGACATGACCCGTAGAAAATATTCTTTGGAAATGGGTATGTGGTAAAGTTTAAGACGACGTCCATTCAATACGAAAGAGACTTGTCCATCATCAATTGTTTTCATCTTAACAACTCCATTATAATACACGATAATTATCTCATAAGGACCCAACCAATGAGTGGTAAGTTTGCCTATAAATATTTTGAATCAGGAATCAAACAACAAAGCCCAATCACTAGGTTGAAATTGTTTCTTCTTAATAAATTTGGCATGCTACTTGCTCCTCTAGTTTTGAACTAACATTGTCCATTGGATAACATCTTGTCTAATCTCATCCAATTTGTTCAATTGTGGGGCTCATTTTTTTTGTGCCTCATCTAGTTCTAATCCCAATTGTGCAACAATACATATAGTCATTACTTGGAATTCAATTGGTAGAAGTACTTGTTTTCCATAAACTAGTTTGTATGGGGTATGCCCAATGGTGTTTGTCTAGGTGGTACGATATGCCCACAAAGCCTCTGGAAGTATATAAGACCAATCCCTATGGTGTAATTGGAAAATTTTGGTTAAGATAGTTTCCAAAACATTGTTTGTTGACTCTACTTGACCATTAGCTTGTGGGTGATATGGAGAAGACTTACAATGCTTGATCCCATATTTCTCTGTTAATTCCTTCATCAACTTAGAAGTGAATTGTGTGCCCTAGTCTGTAAAAATTTCATGAGGAACACTAAAGCAGGTAAAGATGTATTCATAAATGAATTCAACAGTATATTTTTCGGTAGCCCTAAATAAGTATTTTGCCTCTACCCACTTGGTGACATAATCTATACAAACCAAAATATAATTCTTCTTACGAGACATGGGCGAAATTGGTCCTAAAAAATCAAGGGCCCATTTCTCAAAAGGTTCTATCATAACTTGGGCACGTAAGGGCATTTCATCAATTGACGTGGGTCTTCCTATCCTTTGAAATCTATCACAACTTCTCACATATTCAACAACATCCTTAAAATTCTAGGCCAATAGTAACCTGAATGTAAAACCTTATATGTTGTACGTTTGTCGGAAAAATGGCAACCACATGGTCCATCGTGACATCTTCGTAGGATTTATGGTATCTCATCTTCTCGGACACATCTACAAATAATCAAGTTTGGTCTAGTATGAAAATTATCATGGCCAACCCATGAGTAGTTATCACTTTGCATGATAATTCAATGCTTTTCATGAGGTGACAAATGAGCTGGTGACTTTCTAGTAGCCAAATAATTTTCCATGTCTGCAAACCATCGGGTATTTATGAAGAGGGAAAAGAGATGATCATCTAGAAAACTATCATCAACATGAATATTATCACCCTCATGATTAATGCATGAAATAAAATCAGCTACTAATTTCTCTTTTCTAGGTCAGTCAAGGATGATGATATTGAACTCTTGTAATAACATGAGCCACCTAGTTACTCGACCATTGGTAATGGGTTTATTCATGAGAAATCTAATGGTAGAGTTATATGTATGTAAAAATACCTCATATCCCATGATATAATGGCATAATTTATTGATGTCATGGACAACTGCCAAGAATTCCTTTTCAATAATTGTATTGTTTAACTTGGCAGGGGACAAGTTCTTACTTACAAAATAAATGGCATAGGACAATCGATATTCTTTTTGTCCTAATAATCCTCCTATTACAGTATCAGAGGCATCAATGGATATGTGAAATGGAAGGGCCCAATTGGGTCTCCTAAGAACTGGTTCCACAGACAATTTAGCTTTTAGAGTTTCAAAGGTGGTTTGACACTAGCCAGTCTAAAGAAAATCAACATCTTTTGTAATAAGTCCAAACATGGGTGCAACAATATTTGTAAAATTCTCAATAAATAGTCGGTAGTATCCGACATGTCCAAGAAATATTCTTACCTCTTTTTGAGTCTTTGGAGGTGGAAGTTTGACGATTACCTCAATTTTAGTAGGATCCACTTTAATCCCTTCATATGAAACATGATGCCCTAAGACTACTCCTTTAGTCAACAAAATTTTACATTTTTCATGACTTAAGGATAGATTCATTTCTTGACATATGATAAGGAATTTCTTTAGATTATCTAGGGCTTCTTGGTAAGTATTGCCATATACTGTAAATTCATCCATATACACTTCCACATAGTCATGAATGAGGTCAACAAATATCCCTAATACTGCTCATTGAAATGTGGCAGGAGAATTACACAAACCAAATGGTAAGACCCTATAGGCATAGGTTTCCCAAGGAAAAGTGAAAGTAGTCTTGTCTTGATCCTCGAGTGCTATGAGAATTTGGTTGTATCTGCTATATCCATCCAAGAAGGAAAAATATATCTTCTCTAACAAGGTATCCAAGACTTGGTCAATGAAGGGAAGGGGAAAATAATCTTTAGAGCGACCTTATTAAATTCCCGGAAGCCAACACAAATTCTCCATTTTTTGGTTACTTTCTTTGGAACCACTACAAGTGGGGATACCCATTTACTATCAGAGATTGGATAAATAAAAATAACATTCAATAACTTATGTATTTCTTATTTTACTATATCCTTGAGTGCCTAACAAGTGTTTCCTAACAAGTGATGCCTAACAAGTGTTACTTCTGCCTGGGTATATACGTGATGAATGCATGTGTCAGGGTGTATACCCTTCATACCGGTATATTCCCAGGAGAATTCTCTTGATTGATCTTTAAGGACATTAACTAATTGTTCTTGTTGATCTTCATTTAGTTCGGAATTTATATGTAGGAATTTCCTAGGACTAATCTCATAAGGCATGGTATAAGATGTGGTAGATTCGTCTATCTCCAAAATAAAATATGTCGAAGACAAATTTGATGGGTCCAAATGTTCCTAAAATTCTTCACCAAACATGTACTCAAATTGGGGAAACGATTGTGGAAAATCAACACATGTGATAGAAAAAATAAATTTATTTAGCACATTTTTCGTTGTTTTCTCCTGAAGTACTGAGGAATGATCACTTGACAACATAGGTTCTTCCCAGTTCTCATTCTCATATGGACATTCAAGCTACCATAGATTCTCCATAATAGGTTGAGATGGTGGGTATATGGTAAGCTTTTGTATAGAAAGTCCATTAGAGATGGTCATTTCACCTTATCTACAAACAATAAATGCATTGGCTATGGCCAACCAAGGTCTTCCCAAGATAACATTATTCCCTTTAGTAGGATCCTTTGAATGAATGACAAGAAAATCTACTAGATATTCCCATGAGGCTAATGTAATTATGATATCATCCAATATTCCTTCAAGTATGAATTTTGTCTTATCTGCTAAATCCAAAATTGTTGGGGTAGGTCTAAGGAGGGGTTTTAACTATAATTCCTCCAAGGTAGTAACAATCATAACATTAATGGCTTCCCCTGGGTCTATGAGATTATTTCAATGGGAACCTTATTAATGGTTATTTTTACTACGGGGTTCCTTGGGTTTGCATACTTTGTGACCCTAGGCTACTCTTATATGTATTTAGACAATTCTCCTGTCAAATGTATTGTTGGAGGATCTTTTTGTTTCCTACCTGGTTTCTTGATACACAATTCTTTAACCACCTTACTGTAAATTGGAATGTCGTTATGTCTTGTAACACGAGAATTTTGACACAGATATTATTTATTTCATTTAAAATGTCAAATTGTGGTCAAATCATTAGATTCTCAATTGCTAATCTTTCTGGATAAGGAGGGGCTTTTAAGTTTTGTAATTTGTGAAGATTCATTTTGGGGAAGATTTGGTTCCTAGTCTTTAGGAATGATAACATCTTCCCACTTAGTATCATCCATGGGTTTTTCGGGAGTTTCATCTTCTTCTTCTTCCTGGATGACTACTGAAGGCCTCTATCTATCCAAAACTTTTCCTAACCTTAGTTGAATCTCATGTAATGGAACATGGGAAATAACATATGTCAGAAAGGTTTGCAGCTCAACATTGTGAAGAGGTTGAGTTGGTTTGTTATTTGGGTTGGGCACCGATTGTGCCGGTAATAATGTCAATCTTGGGGATCTTGTATTTTGGTATTGTTGGGGTTGTTGTGGAATAGGAGGTAAAGGTGGGGGAACAAAACCTGACAAAAGTTATTGGATGTTTGGTGGAAACTATGGGTAAGAATGAGTGGGCATAGGAATAGGTGGGGCCTGAGTGTTTCCTGGGGTATGCCCTCCTCTCCATCCTTGTAGCCAAGGGTGGTGTGAATCATACTATGGAGACCATTTTTTCCAATTCGGTGAGTTCCACTATTGTGGTTGTTGATAATAAGGTGGAAATTGAGGTGGTAGGTCTTGGTATGTATGTTGACTCCCAGGATACCATGGACTCCTAGGTGCATAAGAAGATTCCCCAGGATCCCCACTTCTGTAAATGGATAATAAACTGGGCAGTGATGGGAAGTTTTCAGTTGGGTGATCTTCAGTGCAAAAGCCACAAACTAAAATGTTGTCTAATGGGCACTCCCTTGAGGAATGCTTCATCTTGCACCTTGGACAAAATATACACATTGTTGCATTCTCCTCCTCCTATTTGTTCTTAATGTTTAGGGTGTCCAATTGGGAACCTATTGTACTTAGGATATCTATTTTGAAGTTCTCCAATAGGTTTCCTATCTCTACCCTTGTAATACCACCTGAAATAAATGTTTTTAGGTTTCTACTATGAGGATCCCAAACACGCTTCCCAATTTTGGCTCTACTCCTCAAGTAATTTCTACAAATTTCACAGATTTCAGTAAATGGTTTATGGGAGATGTCACCTAATTCCATCAGGTTCAGTGTCTCTAGAAATTATTCCAAAATTTCTTTAAGGAAAAGAGTCATGACTACATCATTTGGAAGGTCATGGTATTTCAATTTCTATGAGGTATAAGCAAACCGTTCCATGTAATCCTCAAGACTCTCATCCTCTAGCTCTTGAATTTTAAAAATATCATTATGAGAATCCTTGGAATTACAGTAGTCTTGGTATTTCTTAAGATATATAGTTTTCATGTCTTCCCAAGACCTAATACTGGACTCTCCTAACCCCATGAACCATCTTAGTAAACAATCCTTGAGAGTGCCAGGAAAAAGTTTTAATATCTGGGCATCTTGCAAGTAGTTGTAGCTTCTACACAAGATGTCAAACTAAAATAGGAAGGTATCTGGGTATTCATTGTTTTTACCATAAAAGGTGGGTAGTGCAGAGAGTGGAATGTTCTTCATGTTGACATTTTGTGTGGTATCCAAAATTGGAAACCCATAGGTGGTTTTTGTTTGGTTTCCAACTTCTTCTCCCTCATCGTGTCTCACATGGTTGTGATCCTCCTGATCATCCATACTGATTTGATTCCCAAAGAGAGAATACCTGAATGGTTTTATCTTTGAAGATAACAAAGTGTCCCAAGGTTCTTTTCCAAGAAGGGTAACTATTCGATGGGAATATTTATCTATTGTTTGGATGTTCAGGACTTTACTCGAGCCTGTTGAAACTATTGGTGCCAAAGTTTCTGTTTCAACTTGGGATAAAATTATATTGGTTGAGCTGCCAAAAAGAGCATTCACCTATTCAAGGTCAATGATATCTACAAAGTTAGAGTCCCCTAATGTTGGTGAAAAGGAAAAGGTTGTGTTGGCTAGTTTTGATGAAGGCTTGAGTAGTCACACTATTGTTGATATTTCAATTTTATGCTCTGTAGTGTCCCCAGTTTTGGTCTCTTCAGAGACTTCTTTGGCTCTTTGAGTTGCACTAACCCCTATTTTCAGATATCGTTCTGCATATTTTATGGGTGGAGCGTTCCTTCCTCCAAAAAGGTTAGAAGGAACCTTGATCAGAAGTTTTGGTTTGGTTTTGATGTATCTTCCCTTTGTGTCCCTAGGTTTGTTCATGAAAGCAATAAAAAGGAAAAACTACCATTAGGTTTGGGGGGATCTGCTATAAAAAATGTGTAGGATCTTACCTCTCATCTTAAAGTCCCCCCACCACCAAAATAATGCTAATGTTCATAAATGATCTACTTCCTAACTATTTTCTACCTTAAGACAACTCCCAAACAATTGCACCAAAAATTATGGGTATTCTATATGTACTAATTCCCTTAATTAAATTTTCAACCCAGGGTAAGTAAACTTAGAGTTGTGGCACAATATGAGCCAAGGAAGAAAGAAAATCTAATGGAAATATTGTCTAGCTAAAGAGATGGTTTACCCTAGGGATCAACACTCTTTTTAATTTACAATTCTACTTTTTAAAGAGATGAATTTCAAAATCTATTTAAACAACAAATTCTATGTAAAGAAACCCTCAATAAATGAGCTTCAAGCAATTCTAGAACTATGAACTATTTGACCTAAGTAGCCTTAGACAATCTAGGACTATGGACTGTTTAATCAATCTCTAAATAAGGAAATAACAAGTAATCTATTTCAAAGCTATTTAATATTTTTAATCTCTCTTTGAATAAAAAAATGACAAGTAATCTATTTCTGAATTATTTGATCTATCTAGATCCGAATGAACAAACAAGTAAGCAAGTAAGCAATTAATATATCAAAACTATCTTGACAAGTGAACTCTATTCTTAAAAAAACTCACAACTATTTCTATCTTGCAAAGTATAAACATTAATCTACTTAACTAAAAGAAAGAGTGTTGTGATAGTATTCAAATGTGATGATTGTGTCTTCGATGGCGAATGACATCATGATGTCATTTAACTACTAATGATAGTTCAAGTGGAATTAACTCAATGCTAACTTCTACAGAAAAATGTAAAGTATGGATAAGGCAGTCTATAGAATGTTTTTCCATCATAAAAGTAACACTAGATGTTATTGGAATCCATATGATCTTTAAACATTGTACATAAAAGATTCAACATCAATCATTCACTTTATCACACAACTACTTGAAAGTACCCTATTCAAAATCACTAACTCAAGAAAAGTTATGAGCTCATAATTAACACTTAATAAAAAATCCTAATTCAAATTCATAATAATGAAAATACTATGTGAAAACCTAAGAACTTATGGCTAGTGCTAATGAGAATTCATAATTCAAATTCATAGTTGGGATTTCAATAAAAATCATAACCTAAAGTTAACTAGGCTACCATTAAAGTTCATACTCAATATCAACTAAGATGCAACTGGAAATTATAAATCAAAATCCATTTCTATCATATCATGCCAATGTTAAAAGAAAAATTAGCAAATGAAACAAACCTACAAAGAGTATTTGAAATTACAACTTGGAAAATAAACACTATCTAAATTAGTACTCTGAAGAGTAATTTACATCTAGGGAGAAAGAGACATAACAATATAACTAGACAACTTCTACAACCTGCAAACAAAATGTTAGGAGTCTAAATATCAACACACAACCATGGACGTTCCTCCGTGATATACACACAATTCAAAAAGTGATCTGCAAATAAGAGAAGATGTACAGGGAGGTGAATTAGACAAGCAATTTGAAATTAAAAGATACACACGACAAGCAATTTGAAATTAAGAAATATACACAGTAAATAAGCAATTTCAAAATCTAAGAAGTATGAAAGGCAACTATATAAAATCAAATATATACTGGTATAAACAATCACCCAGTGTTATAACCCTAAATTGCACCACACATGCTTACCTGGCATCAGGCCAACTCATTGCCCTTCATTGCCAAAGCCATG
>JZKD02S1737679.1:200987-226067 GCA_000966675.3 Picea glauca | reverse complement strand
CATCACTGGAAAAGATGGTAAATGATGATGTTTGTACGATTTTCTGATTGTTGTTTTTGAGTTGAAATTTTCCTTGTTGTCCTAATCTGAATTTATTTCTTTGACAGAGATAACTGCTTCTACCAGTGTGTCGCCATTATTGGCAACCAATTCAATTTTTTCCATTTCCCTATAAGCTGCCTACACCTATGACTTCTGAACTTCAAATTACCATCGCATTTTGTAAATAGATGATATTTTCATCCCTTGCGACATTTGCAAATTGGTCTCCATTTAGTTTTCACGACTGTAAGCGTGAAAACTCCTCCATCGTTATTTGAACTGTCATGATCTTTGCATTGATATTCTGAGTGGCACTTACCTTTGGTTTATCATTAAGTGGCAGTAAAGATTTTCGAACTATGCCTATTTTCCTATTCTTACTTTGATTGCGCAACTGGATTTTATTAAACTGGTAAGGCATTGAGCATAAAAATTTATGTTTTTGAGACTTGCCTAGTCATTAAATTACATAGGGGTCATGGTTTATTTTTGTTTTTATGTATATGATGTGATCCTTATTATGGCTCTTGGCTTGTCAATTCTATAATTATCGATTGCCACAATGTTTTAAAACTTTGATTACACATTATGCAACAAGCGCATGGTTAACATTTGGGTTTGATTTCACATTGAATATTCATGGTTTGATATATTATAATGGCTCATTGGTATGTCATCCACCGTTTGATTTTTATGGCCAAATGATAAGGTTTTAAAATTATGCTATGATTGATTCAACAGAAGGTTAAATTTGGCGGTTGTACTTTGCCATTACTATTATGCATGGTGGTGAATAATCCCACCACCCTCGCATGCGCACATTAATGCTTTCCCTTTGATCGTTCGTAGCTGTTAGCCCAAACAAATTTGCTCCTGTGTGTTGGTGGTTTCGACGCAAACCCTTACCATGCGCCCGCACCATGGTTCCAGTCGTAAGGGCTGAACCCAATGGTAGCCAGGCTCTGTTGATGTTCGACAGTGCCCACACTGACCTTGAGGAATTTGGATGGCTCTCGTTCATACAAAAGTTTGATGGTTTTAACCCCTACGTTGCTCGGCAATTCGCTTTAACCTTTGATGGCTGTCGAGCCAAGGTCGGGGATGTTTAGTTGGAAATTGTAGAGCAATTTCTCAGTTTATCTACCAGTGTGCCTGTCACTGGACAATGATGGTCCAAGAATTGCAAAGTGGAAGAGGTCCCTTGGACATTGCTCTTCTAGTCGCATAAGGTTAGCTCCTGTGACAAAGGTTTGCCCGCGAATATGCTCAAGCAACGTTGGCATGATTTGCTGATGATAATCAAATGGTTTATCACCTGTGAGGGTCGGTATGGGTTTGTTTTCTTACACCACCTTCGTTTGCTTATGGTTTTCATGGGCTATGAGCTTAATATGCCTTATTATCTTCATAGAAGCCTGTTTAAAATTTCTAAGAGATACAAAAGGAACCAGGCTGATAGCAGCCTTTTTCACTACGGGCTGGTTAAAATTGTTGTCGTATGTCATTTGAGGTTACACGGAGACTGTTGGAATGATTTTCTTACTCGTAATGATTTTGAGGATTCAAAACCTCCACGGGTTGACAAACCTGTGGTAAGCGAGGGTAAGACTGTACCCCTGGTACCCTACAGTATTCTGTTACCTAAACCCTTACCTGACTCACCTATAGACCTACCCCACTTTGTGACCAAGGCTGTCGAAACTGTTAAGCCTATGGCCAAGAAACCTAAAGCCAAACCTACTACAAACTCCAAAGGAAAAAAGAATGCCCGTTTAATCTCTCGAATGGAAAGAAACAAGCCGAAACCTCCTGTCAACCCTGACCCTATCATTTTGAGTGGAGATTCTGACTCGAAAGTGGAACATTACCTGGCAAGTGAATATCCCTATTCTGAAGGTCTATGTGCCAAACCCTCATTTGACTTCGTGTCAAACCTACCACCTTGCTTGCAAAACAACCCTAACTACCCAGGCATTAAGCTACCTTGTCCAAACCCCGGTCCTTCATCTAAACCCTCTCCTGCTTTACCTAAGTCTACAGCGCCACCCTGTGATCAGTGTGGCTCGTGGTTAGAAAGGTATTATATTGATGTGTCAATGCTACAGTTCATAATTCATTCTTTGGAGGATCAAGTTGCATGGCTTACCAGTCAAAATGCCAAATTGCAAGCCATTGATATGAGACAGAGGACAATAGGTTCTATTTTTTTTAAGAATGTGGAGTCAGCTACAGTGGTCGTGAATTCAAAATTGGCATAATTTGAGCAGCCTCACTGGTATGTTCTATCACTTGTTTATATAACGAATTCAAATTCTTTTGAATAGCTATGTTTACAGCGTGAATTTGCTCTGTCACATTATATGCATTAAGTACATAGTTATGTTTTGATTAATGAAATTCGTTTTCCCAGTTTAGTTTTGATTGGATTCTTTTGTCGATTTGATTGGATCTTAGTATGGATTTGATTGGTTTCATTTAGCTTAATTTGGGATTTTTTGTTGCTAATTGAAGTCGTTGTATCTATTATAGACACAAGTTGTTTCACATTTCAATTTTGAACACAATCAAGTTTCGATTCAAATTGGTTATAATGTATATGTTATGGTTGGCAACAATTGTGATATGGTTAATTGTTACAGGAATACAATCCGAATTATTCTTGATATGATCCTGTTAAAATACATCCAAAACAATTCGTAACGGTTATGTAAAAAATCCAGCTGGTTGATTTGTGTTGGTTTGATCGACCCTGCTATCAGTTGAATTCGTATTTACGATAGATATTCTATTTCAAGTGGATTTGTGAAACGAAATTGATTCATGATTTGTTTCTATATTAAACCTTGTCATGACTTGTTTGGAATTAACCATTTCATTCAAATCCAATAGAGTTTATTTGCACATTTTACCAGTTATCACTTATGTCAATTCTATAGTGATTGTGGTCAAAGTCGAATCAATCTGGTTATGATTTTGTATGAGTTGGTTCACGTATTTGTCTGAATTAAGCCACCTGTGGTGCGAATTGTTTGAGCCATAACAGTTATGATAATTGTAAAACAATCCTATTTTGATCTAATCATATCTCCTGTTTTGGAAAAACACAACGTTGCATATGATTTGCTTGATTGCACTGCTTTCGAATTGGATGTGAAATGATTTGTAAAACTGTTTACTTTCGATTTTGTTTACCCGACTATGATGGAAATCAAAATAGAGAATACTTGTCTCTCTATTTGGTTATTGGATTTTGGTCTTATTTGATTTTAATTGGATATGGAACAGTCTTGTTACTGTTTGACCCAATTTTATGGTAAAGAAAAACAAAGTATTCTTACCCATGTTTTCGATTGAATCACTGTTGATTTTGTTTAATTGAAATGATAAAATCATGTGAGTCATTAGTGATTCATTTTTAATGTTTATTAAAAGAAAATTGGATTTGATTGTTTTAAAAGATTTCATTTGATTTATATTTGGTCCTGTATGTTATTTTAGACTAGCTACAGAATCAGATGATTTTGTAGCTAAGTCTGTAGAATCATTTTTTTATTGTTTTGTAAATGAAATACCTTTATAACTTGTTATTTTTTATCTATTGCAGATGAATTCGAAATTGCAATGGATTTGATGAGCAGTTAGGGGATATTTCAAAGATTTCACTTGCATTTTAGTTTCCTAGTTTAGTTGATTTTGGGATATTTCCCAGATTATGTAAAACAGTTTGATATTATCCACAGGGAGGTTTTACCCTGTGAAGAGACTTATAAATACCTATCATTTTTGTAATAATGATCATCCTCATTGGTGGGAGAACAAGGATATGGAGTTTTAATACAGATTGAAGCAGAATTTTGTGTTTTGTCACAACTTTAGCTTCTCATTATATCAATATTTTGTTTCATGTTGTGTATATCAATTTGTATTTGGTTAATGACTACTTTTGCTATCTTAATCATGTGAAAATGATATAATTTTAATCACTGTAATCCATATCTGGTTTCTTCCAAGTGTATAAAAGACATAACAATTGTTTAATTCAGTTGGTGAATGACAGGTTTATCTTCTTCATTGATTGAATTATCAAATATAAGTTTTTGCATAATAGGTTTCCCTTATTGCATAGATTTATAATCATATAGTTGTTATGATTTTTTATGTCTTGTTTGTCCTGTAAACCACTCAAAGAGCAGCGCATTCAATCGTTTACAAAAAGCTTTGGGATTAACTGGTGCGAGTTTCCTTCCTCCGACCAGCTTCGAAGTCATCATACGCGGGACAAACTAGGAGTGCTTCCAGGTCAGTTAGTCGTTTGTTTGTTGTTTTTATTAGTAGTTTAGTTCAGATATTAGTTTAAGTTAGAGTTAGTATATTAGATCATTTAATTTCAGTAGTTTTATTTCTTATTCATAAAATCATAAAATCAAAAATATCTCTGGTTGTCTTAGGGCAGAAAGAAAATGATTTTTACAGGTCTTATTCAAATCTACAAGTTGTAGATAATGTACATTTGTGAATAAGTTGTAATTCAATTAGTAATTAGATAATTATTTAGTAGAGTTAGTGTAATAGTAATTAGTAGTTTATATATAGAATAGTTAGAGTAGTTTATATTTAGTTTTAGTTTATATAGTAGTTTGTTTCAATTAGATTAGATTAGTGTATTAGTTTGTTTTTATTGTTAGTTAGTTTGGTTTCTTTTATTTTAGTTTTAGTTAGTTTGTTTAGTTAGTTTAAGTTTGTTTTATTTGTTTTAGTTAGATTAGTTAGTTTAGATTAGTTTTCTCTTTGGTTTTCTTAAGACCTTAGAGCGGCCAACAGAGCCGTTAAACTCGTTAGGGTGGTTCATTCCAAACGACTTGGGTTATTTAGACAACCCAGGACTGGTTCCACTCTCTCAATTGATGGACGGACAATTTCGCCCGTCAACAAATTAGTACACCTACAACACCAAAACCCATCAAAAAAGCATAAAAATATACACTTGGTTCAAAAATAAAAGTGCACAAATTCACCAAAGGAAGCGCATGCACTATGCGCAGGCTAACACAACCATAAGCACACACTATGCGCAGAATGCACAAGACGTGTGACTATCTATGAGAAAGTCCATGCACTTCTCATGAACGACACATTAATGAATCTTGTCAACCTCTCAACCACTTCCATTCTGACCTCCAACACGATTTGACACGTAGATCTGAGTGAAATCTATCTTGGAGGTTGGTCAAGGGCTAGGTAGTGCCCTAAAAGGCCCCTTGTTCACACTATGAACCAATTGTATCTTACCATGAATGGACACTAAAAATATGTTCCATGGGTGTGCTATAAAAGGAAGAACTTCAAGGTATTGTTATGTTGCAAGAATTCTTCTTGGAGAATCCTCTTTTCTCTTTGAATCATTCAAGCACTATAGCAAGGGCCATTCCACTCACCTCTTGAGAGGGTTGGCATTGTATTTCTTCACCATTGTCACTTTCCATTTCACGAAGAGAATAGCTCTCTATTAGGGAATTCAAGAGACCTACCAAGGAGGAAGAGGGGATTCATAAGTCCCTGCCTTTCTCTATGATGTTAGCCTATCAATATATTGATCCATTGGTAGCTATATGATTGCCATTTTTTGTTTTTCATGGTTCTAGTTCTTGCAAGATTCGCTAACATCTATTTCCCTTTTTTTTGTTTTTATTTCCTTGTTTCATGTGTATTTGGTTATCTAATCAAGTCACAAACCTCTTTCTTGTTTAGCTGACTTAACTAGGTAATTAAGTGTTGTGTTTTTGCTCACCCATGTGACAAAACCAACACAACAGATTGGCAACCATACTGGGGATTGCAAATCAAATTCCTCCCTATTTAAGTCTTGAGAGCACTTCTTTCTAATTGTTTGGATATGCAGGTACCAAAACCAACCTAATCCAGTATTCCAAAGTTAGAATTCAGAGCCAAGGCAAGAGAATTTCATTTGGAAATTTATTTCCTAATGCATGACAGGTAGTGCACGGATTTCGAGGCACATAGATGCGCATTCTACGCACTGTGCACATGACATCCTTATTTATTCTGTGCATTTTGTGTGCTTAGCGCAACTATTAGAACTACAACCCACGGACAAGTTCAGTTTTTGGCAAATTGTAAGGGTTTTATGAGTGGTTTGAGGGCCCCTTGCATTCAGATTTTAATTTCATGCACTTTGTAAAGAAATCACACTTCACTTAGAGTCCTTTCTCACAAGGAAGGTTAGATAACATAAGCACACATGGGTACAAAGAATCACAGTTCCTCTCTTTGCTTTGTTACCACATGCATGACTCATTTGGAATTTAAAACTTTGAGTTAATGTTATTTTTTTTTCAAACACAATCAATTAATTTGGGACTAGAAATCAATTTTAACTCCCAAGTATTCTCTTCCCCTGCACCCAAGTGTGATCTCAGGAATCATAAAAGGTGGTTGAAAGGAAATTTCATCTCCCTTAAAAATCATTAGGAGAGGACAAAATCCCCCTAGGGTACCTCTTAGTTTTGGAAATCACCTTAAAGATTTATAAGGGCCCATACATGCCCACATGTTTACAATATTATGATAGTTTCTAAAAATATTTCTTAGTCTAGACAACACTCTAGGAAAGTTTAAAAGATCAAGTAACAAGCCCATACATGCCCACATGTCTACAATCCTAGGATAGTTTCAAAAGATTTTCTAGTTTAGACAACATTCTAGGGAGTTTAAAGGATCAAGTAAGGACCCATATGTCCACATTTCTATTTTTTTAGGGATTTAAATATTCCGTAAGGTTGTACCAAAGAAACATAGTAAGCTAGGTAAGAATATTTGTGAGGACCACATGAAGTCCACATGCTACAATCTTACACTTAACTTATTAAAAATATTTTCCACACTTTTCACTTTCTTGCACACAAAGCCACTCATCACACACACATAATTTCTATTAGAATAGTGGAGGTCGAAGTAGGCTTTATTTTTTAGTACTCACAAAGTACTTCAAAGGAACTCCGAAAGATCCGACTACTTCTTTAGAAATTGTCCACACCAATTTAATTCAAATGAGGTTGGTCCATGATCCTAATCTCTCAGCCCACTCCATCTAAATTTTTTCTAAGAACACACTAAATTTTCCTCCACAGGAGGTGCCTAAAGAAATTTTTAGTCTAGGTAGGATCTCAACGGTAGGCATCCAAATAACCCCCTGTTATCAAGTGCTCACATTTTGAAACAATAGAAGTTGAGAATAGGGATCCTTCAAATCCTCCAAGTCAAGTGTTCATATACCATAAAGCAGGGAGATACCCGTGAAGGGTCAGAGGCCGAGATCTAGTTGTTCTATGCATCCCTCCTTGATTCACCCAACTCTTGTGAGGGTATCCATCCCATGACCTGCTTTTTAGGCCGAAAATCTAAATGGTGCACTTTGACCGAGGTACTTAGTGGAAAAACATAGAATATCTACCCAGGTCGCGGTTGTGGGCTGCAATCACAACTTGATCAGATTTTGTGTGGCTATTGTGAAATATTGCCAACTTTTTAGGGATATGCACCCTCTAACCCTCATTATAATGGATTACTTAAACCTTCAATAGTTCCTCTTCCGATGGATTCATACCCCATTGTTGAGTGCTATTGGAAGGCCCAATGTTAAATTGAGAGGAAGGACGATATGTCTTTTTTAGGACACGAGCATTTATTTTTGTTTTTCCCCCACGTGGACAAAATCCACCTATCCACATGCTTGTTTATTTTACAGTTGATTTATGTATGATGTTCATTTGATTACATGCAATTGTGAGTTATACTATTTTTTGAAGGTCAAAAATATAAAAAGATCTTGTTCATTTATTTCTCTCTTGTCACCATTTGCACACATTCACTTTGCTAGTTGGAACCATAGGGGAACCACAGAATCCCCGTCATTCTATATGCTTACAGAATCTCCCTCCTATTCTAAGAGGAGTCCCTAGTCTCGCCAACTCACCGACCCCACCATCTCACACCCCCATGAGTGCTACTTTCTTGGGATCAGATTTACTTGGTTCAACTTCGCTTGGATCAAATACCCAAGGCAATCCATATATTGGTTCTTCTTCAGAAGGAGGAGGGGGACAAATTTTTTCTCAAGGGAGAAGTACAAACCCACCAAATTCCTCTCAAAGGATAGGTCCATTACCTACACACACAATGGATGGAACTAATCTTATACCAAATCCACCTTTGCCATACTTGGCATCCTTCAACATTCCTGATTTAATGAAACTCATGAATGACCCCATTTTACATGATGCTACTTGGTCCAATATGCCTACCAAGTTACCTTTAGACATTTTGAAGTTTGAAGGAAAACCAGGGGAAGACCCTACCAACCATGTTATGAACTTCCACTTATGGTGCTCTTCAAACAACATCATGGATGATTCCATCTGATTGAGGTTATTTCAAATAACTCTCATTGTTTCATCAACCAAATGGTATGTGGATGAAAAATCCGGTTCCCACGTGACCTTTGAAGCATTGACCAAGGCCTTTTTGTCTTTTTTCCAATTACCATTTCATCATGAAACTGGCTTATAAATTCTATTTGAGTTCAAACAAACCACTGCTATCCATATAGCCTACCACATCCATGAATGGTGTCGGCGATGTAGTTTGTGTACAGAAAAACCACCAAAGAACAATGTCTTGATTGGTTTCTTAAATCACTCATCCCTGTTGTTAGTCCCTAAAGTTGCACTCGACTGGTAAGGGCAAGCTAGGGCATCATTGATTTTATTGCAAAGTATTTTTTAGGGTTTTATGATTTGGTTTTGGTATAATGGTTGAAAACTAGGTCAAGCTTACAGTATGGCATGAAAATCAAGATTAAAACATTGCATATCCCATTGGCTAAATAATAGTTAGATACATAGATGGAGTAAACCAATTCAAGAAAAAGAAAGTGAAATCTTCAATTTGTCAATTTCACAAAGTTTAGTTTCAATATATTATAAAGAAAAAGGGGTATCAGCTTGAAATCATTACTTGAAAATTATCTCTACAGCAAAATCTTCATTGTATAAATTAACATTCAAGAACCAAAAATCATTGCAATTTGAATAATAAATTCAAGCATGAAAAATGAAATAACAGAGTAGAAAAGAGAAGGTCTAACCATCCATATGACTTTTCTATTAAGTGTCAATTGAACATACATGCCTTTATAATAATCTCCACAAAAAGTCTCTATAGATCTCAAAATTTTCGACCTCCATAAGGTATGTCTTCTGTCTATTTAAAATAGCTATGAAACTACCATATCCTACTATCTAGGACAACTTTAAATTACTAGAATCAAAGAGTATTCAGATCCTAAATTATGTCACTAAAAAATGAGCTACTATTTCCAAAATAGTCCACATCTCAACAACTTGATATAACAAACATTTCCAGCAATACATTTGACTCTACAAAATAGGGATTTTGATTGACTCTGTAAAGAAGATCAAAGTCTTAGCATTTCCTTAATCAAAATGAGTAATTATTTGCCATATCTCCTAGAGCACCTTTAAACAAAATTGTAACCAATCTTCATGTTACCTTTAAGATAAAATCAGAGCAGTGGATTTGGCATTTTGCTACTTGAGATTTGTGGTTAACACAACATTGTGCCAGTAAAGTCTGAAATAGATTTCCCTGAGTTCCTTAAGTAACGCCCTTTACTCCTTCTTCTTATTTTTAAGACTTTGAATTCTTTCCTGCTGGCGAGCATTCCACTGTTCTATCTTCATATTTTCCTTCTTTAACTGCTTTATGGTTTTCTGAAATTCTTTAATCTTTTCCTTATCAGTTCTTATCTCAACCCTGAATCCTGAACAATCTTCAGAGGGTGCAGTTTCATTCAGATTTAAAGTAACACTGGGTTCTTTAGTTTTAACCTGGTATTTTGAAATCAATTTTGAGATATGTTCTTCTTCAGAACTTGATGAATCCATAGCTCCAGGTACATCTGGTAAGTAATATGAATCTTCCAAGCAATCCTTTTTTTCTTCAGAGAATTCACTGATGCCTTTAGCCATATCTTTAGCCTTAGCTAATCTAGATGAAGCTCTCGTTACAGGGCCTGTAGGTGGTGTAAGTTTTCCCTTTCCTTTGCTGACAGATTTCTTGGGAAAAGGAGTTTTTTTTGCTCTTTTTCTGGTGCTTGTTTCAACATCCTCAGAATCATCATCTATGATTATGGTGTTTTATTCTTTAATGGCCAAATTGAACATTTCTTTTGAGTTCAGCCTATACTTATTAGTATCCCTGGTTGAATTTCTCTGAGGTTTTTGTGATACACACACACCTTTTTTCATTTTTCCTTTGACTGCAACATTCTTTTTGTTGGTGGATGGCATTTCATACTTGACTGCAGTTTGAGCAATGAGATCATTATATGACTTTGTCTCTTATTTGACATCTTCCTCAAGAGGCATTTCATTTTTGGGCTCCCATCTAGGTCTCTTACTCCTGCTCTTCTTAGTTACCTTGATATCAGAAGATTCGTCTTTTATAGGGTTTTCATCAGCAATATCTTGACTATGTTTAACAGTTTTCCTCCCTCTGCCCTTTTTCAACTTATTGAATTGAGTAATTGGTTTTAAGGATTTAGTGAGCCAATTCCAGAGCTTCTGTAGTTCATTTAGGGCTGACATGACTAGGGTTTTAATCAGGACTTGATGGAACAAACTGCCTTTGGCATTAGTGGAAATCGACTGCACCTTCTTGGACATTTTTGTCAAACTTTTAAGTAGGAAATAAGGAAGGTTTAAAGGGTAGTCACCATTTAAATGCATCAGTATTCTGATATGGTAGATGTAGATCAAAGAAAACCTCCCTTCGCAGGTGATCTATCTGTGAATCACCACCAAGGCAGTGTGCCATTCGGGTCGAACCTAGCTGTGAGGAATTCCCCTTCTCCAATTCGGATTCTGCTTATCTGGAAGGAGGAATTGATTCACAAATTTAGTGACCACATGTTTCTTCTTCCACCATCTTTTCCCTCCAACCACGAGCCTGCAAGCCTTGACTATAGTCTATTCTGTCACCAGCATCAACATCTTGCCGATTTCGACCTCATGACCATCGAAGTTCAAAGTAAATTCCATGGAAACCTGTTCATCATATCCTTGAAATGTAGTGAGGAACTCAAACCACCTAGCATCTCTGAATCTTTGAGCCATTTGAGGGTAGGCTTCAAGTAGTTCGAAACCTTTTGGTTTGATTCTGGCAACTTGTCCACTCCACTTTGGTGCCATTAAACTCAAATCTGCAACTGACGCCCTCGGGTTCCAAATTTCCTTCCTGCAATTGTTGATATATGCCTGTTGCTTTGAATGGATACTTGTGTTTCTCCCTGCAAGGCTAAACTAAAACAATTCGAACCAATCACATAATCATCATTAAACAATAGGTGATTTTGAAATGAACCATGCTTGCGTGCATAGCGATTATGTTCTGAACTTGTTGGATTTAGAAATGATTACCAAATTCTCGTGGGAACACATGAACTCTTAACTCATGATCTTGTTATCATAACTAAATTGGGATAGCAAGCGCATGTTATGGCATGATTATTTGGCACTATGGGAATAGGCTTATTCCTGTAGCACGTTTGACAACTTGAAATTTGAAAATTCCAACGGCATAAAGGAGACACTTCTAGTTTAAACAATGTTTTTCATAATCAAAACTCAAATAAATCATCAAAGATTTTTAATGCAAACCATGAAATATCCAAAATCTAAAAAAATGAAAACAACTGAAAGTGGAAAATGAGGGATGGGTAAGGAGGGTTTAGGACAAGGGTTTCTTACTTAAACCAAGACAAAATTAAAGACTAACACCTGTGATCACAAAAGATGTAGCATCCAATTTTCCTCAATCAGAAGAGGAAGCCATCAACAAATCCAAACAAGTTGACCTCATGTATTCCCAATCAGGTTAATTGTACACAGTATTTCCTAATGCACCTAGACCCATATCATTTGGCCAGGACAAACCTGGGATGTCCCACACTACAAATGGGTTGATTGGTTCTATGACACATACCAATCCTTATGACCACCCATCACCTACTTATGGTGAAAATCAGTATCCTCAACCATATGGAGGGATGTATTATTACCCTCCTCCCACTCACCAACAATCATGTCCTATTGTTCCCCCTCATTCGTTGGGGTGACCCCCACTGGTACCACAGATGTATCCGGTCTCTCAATCTAGTACAGGTCCACCCCCAAACCCCATATATAAACTCAATAGTAGTGGAAGTACTTCAACTTCCTATACACCATATGGATCATCTCCACAAAACAACCCATATTTTCGATTTCTTGTTCCTCCCCAGCCAGGTGCTCCTCCACCAGGACAATCACATGACGACGTTAATTTTTTTCAACCCTCTCCCATTCAACAAGTTCATGATTTTGAACAGTTGAATACGACAGATCCATCCCATCAGCCAAATAATTCCAAGAATAAAGGAAAAAATTGAAACAATAACAACCCAGGGCTAGGAGGAAATAACTCCCAACAAAACCGTCCCACTGGGGGAAACCAAAATCAAGGCAACCAAAACCCCCAAGGGGGAAACAATAAAAATCAACCAAGCCAAGGGAAGAAAAAAAATATTATAACTAACTTCCCTTTCACTCTATGTGGTGACTATGGACATTATACTCACCACTTCCCCCAAATTTTTGATTACAAATGGACGAAAGAATCCATGAACAGACAATGCCCTTCGACATCTCTTGCCCCTCAGCAGGCCCCAAAACATTATTTGCAACCACCACCTATGGCCATTTTTCAAAACCCCATTCCACACCAAGGTGTGATGAATACTTAACAAGAGATAAACTCTACCCCACCACAAATGGGGAAATATCAAAACCCAAGTCCCAAACAACTCAGAAATCAAACCGATCGCAATATCCTCCATACCAGTGAGGAAGAGATTCTTTTGCAAAACAATATCCATCCATACAGCCTACCTTCTTACTCTACCCCAACCACCTCAGAAGCATCTCCCGCTATAGCTAGACAACCATTGATGATTCCTCTCCCTAACACTGAACCAAACCCCCGTATACCCCACATGCCTTTACGAAGGAATGTACATAACCGTCATGCTAGGGAAACCCATAACTATAGTTTGGTTTATGACTTAGCATAGTATTCTGCAACCATATCTATGTTGGAGGTCCTCCAAACCTATCCATCACAACGCAAATCCTTTCTTTCTGCCTTAGGGGCAGTCAACCCAACAGATACTCGGCTAATCACCTTTTATTTAGATAGAGAATAACCACACCTCCCTACTCTAGTATCTTTTCAGATACCAGTTAAAATCCAGAAAATCACATTTCATTTATGCATCATAGATGAAGGTACATCCACATGCATCATGTCCAAAGTAGTATGGTAGAAAATCAGCTCCCCTGAGCTAGTACCATTTTCCATTACCCTGAGAGCTTATGACGATTGACAATCATCCCCTAAAGGGATCTTCCAAAATGTCTCCATAGAACCTGGGGGAAAAACCATCCTCATCGATATTGAAGTTATTGATGCCCGACTTGATTACAATATCTTGTTCAGACATAGCTACATGTATGCTATGAAGGCGATAACCTCTTCTGTGTTTCGTATGATGATGTTCCCCCACAACGGGAAAATTGTCACCATTGACCAACTTGCACATTACGAGCCTAATCATTCCACCAACATTGATAACATCCTCCTTCTTGTCCGCACTAACTCAGATGATTTTCTAGTCATCGACATTGGCCCTGGAATATTCAAAGACCCATCCTTGTTAGGAGCTTATCATGGAACACCACCTCTCCTCAACCCTTTTATTTAAGCACAAGTGTGTGTAATTTCTTCTAACGGAACAAATATTAGAGACAATATTGCTCTAACTAAGGCCCCTTCCCACATAGAAGTTTCACCATTCAAAGAACCACTACCTCAGGAATTCCCTGAAAACACCACCGCACCACTTGTCCTGGATTTCCCCCCACACCACCCCCCTCTCCAAGGTAAAATCCTATTTTGGGAAATAGTCCCCCAAGACATTACCCAAATCCCCTTTTTCTACCCATCACCTAGTGTCCAAGCATTCCAGGTAGTTTCTACCCTTATCCTTCCCAACATGGTTCTTTCCATCCTTGTATGGTATCTCCATGGTTCCTATGGCATCTCTCCCTCCTCAAACAAAGGGATTACCGATGCAAATCCCAATACAGGCTCCTACCACACCACCCCCACCTAGTGGTAAAACCACCACCATTGGGGGCATATGAAGGAAGAACGAGCCCATAGATCCACTCCCTCCCCAAGCCCAACCTCCTTACACACTATGTGAAAGAGAAGGACACCCCACTAACATATGTCCTACTCTTCCCAAGTTATGAAATATTATCTAACTCCCTAAAGCAACCCCATTTCTTGCCACTCCACCAAGTACATCCATCACTACTACAAAGTCCTCAACCACATGCAAGAAAGGGTTACGAACCAATTTTGTGTGTGCCATATGCTTAGAGTATGGTCATTACACTCGACATTTCCCAGCTCTACCTCAATTCTGCCAAACATTAGCTACAATACACCACACATCTCGGTATGAGCCCTCTCAAGCACTCCCTACTGATTCTCACATTACTAACATTCGTTATATTTCATCATCAATACCTAAGAGAATGAGATACCATCTGTTAGCACTCTATAAATCTGTTTGGCTGAATAGACAAACGACAGAGGTAACTATTTCAACCAACTTTAGAGCTGAGGCACTAGCTTGCTCAACTCAGAGAGGGCTCTCTCATGGCACTTGATATTCCTTTAGAAATTGGCGGCTAGATTTGGTTTGTTTTGGGGGGTTTTAATAAAGTTTTTGGCAAGGAAGGGGAGGGACACTCAGGGCTATGGAGTCAAAATTATGAAAAATAATGAAAACAATGATCAACAAGTAGAACTCTCCAGAGGATAAAGGCTAAATGAGGTAATGAATCTGAGTTGTAAATTGAAATTTGCAGACTGTAAGAGGAAAGGGGAAAAACAAGTAACTGCATCAGAGAATTAATTAAATGAATTTTGAATTGGTTAGGAAGAAATACACATTGTTTAAATTGTTGAGTCGAGAGCATCACAAGAAGAATTCTGGGCCTTTAACTCTCCAATTTAAATAGACAAAAATGTAAATGGAATAAAGAACACATGAAATACATACAATGAAGGAAGACAAAACTCATATCACAACCATTAGAATCTTTTCATAAACAGTTCAAAATGCTTCTGCATTATGTATTCACTTCAGTCCCAGAAAATTACAATGAAGTTCAGAACAACCAGAACTGTGCCCTTGCACTTTTTTCCATCATTAATACACTCAAAACCTCTAATACTTATACAATTAGAGTTCCTTCAGTATGCAACTAGTTACAATAACTGAAATGAAACGTTTCATCTTCTACAATGATTACAAATGACAGTTTTCATAAAAAAAAACGTTTCATCTTCTACAATGATTACAAATGACAGTTTTCATAAAAAAAAACGTTTCATGATCCCTACAAATTCCTCTGACACTCTAGCTCTTTCATCTACAACGTTCTCTTTGAAATCTCACTTATACTCTTTCAAATTTAATCCCATTTATCCATATTCTCATTAAATATTTAGGAATAATATATTTGAAATAAAAATAATTCCCAAATATTTTTCTATCTTGTAGAATTAAATTTCCATAATTTAATTCATGCCCGTGGTTTTTAAAACCATGTATCGTTTGCCCAATTCACCATTTCATTGTAAAAAACATTTACTACCATTTCCCTATGAAAAACATTTACTATGTAATGTTTTTCCAATTTACCGTTTTACTGTGAAAAAACATTTACTGTGTGTTTTTTCCAGTTTATCATCTTTGGTAAAATACCTTTTATCTTTTTCTTTTACTTCTATAAATCTTTGGATAAAGAATTATCCAAGTCTCCATTCACATGCATCTTCCCTTTAAAATATTTTTCATGGAAATAAACATTAATTTCTTAAATCTTACCTCTGTAAAACCTTTTCACCATGAGAAGGAATTTCATTTATTAGAAATTCCACAATTGTTTCCTGGAAAAATGCCGCACATTAAACATATGATAAATGATGCATTTATTACAAGGTCTTGGGCTGGAGTGGTTTAATCCAAAATTCTTTTACCTCCGATGTGCTCCACGTAAAAACATATGTCTACCAAATAAACCATGGTAGTTTTCCCCTGCCCGCCTTCACATAATTAACCTCCTCGCCCCTTCAATCCCCAATATGTATGTGTTCCCTCCATCCAACCTTTGAATTTTTCACATTATAAATTGAGATTCCTGCCCATGATTTGAAGTGATTCCATAAATTAAATATTGGATTAAATATATAAATATTTTAATATAAAAGTATTTATATTAATAATAAGAAACCCTTTTTCTATTTTCTAAGGACTTTGGGCATATGAGGCTTAACACATGACTTTGTGGATGGGATAAGGGTTCTTAATAAAAGGAATATTTTTTATTTTCAACGGGAATATGAAAATAAGGGTAAAAATGAATGAAGTAATGGAACCGAGAGATTTAGATAAGAATTTAGACTAGAGCAGGAATACAACCAATATGTGCCTAAGTGTCTGTTGCTCTAAGACCTTAGAACTCAACCATGTCGTTCTTTCCCAGGGAAAATTTTTCAATTTCGTCCCCGAAATCGATGCCATAATGTTAGCACTCTGTAAATCTGTTTGGCTGAATAGAGAAATGACAGAGGTAACTATTTCAACCAGCTTTAGAGCTGAGGCACTAGCTTGCTCAACTTAGAGAGGGCTCTCTCGTGTCACTTGATATTCCTTTAGAAATTGGTGGCTAGATTTGGTTTGTTTTGGGGGTTTTTAATAAAGTTGTTGGCAAGGAAGGAGAAGGACACTCAGGGCTATGGAGTCAAAATTATGAAAATGAATGAAAATGTAGAAATTTTGATACAAATTAATGTATTCTTGCGATTCTCCTGATCTAAAAATTTTCGCCACTTGTTAAATACATAATCTCTTCTACTATTATTCTTGTGGAAGCAATTAAACCACGATCACAACCACAATTCACAAAGTGAAATATCAATAACACACAACCCATAAGTTTTATCGAGAAAGCGTAAAGCTAAAAACCCCACTATCATATATTATGTATATCATGAATCATGAAACAATCTCATAAAAAACTCTAATCCAAGAGCTCTCAGTACAATAAAATAGTCTCACACTGTCATACACAAATCAACAAATACCTATGCCAATTTCTATGTCCATACAACCTGCCTCCTTTGCACAATCTCCGCAATCTGAATTCTCACAATGAATCGAATGAATACAATTTCCTCATTTGCACATGCTCATAAGCATATTCACTGCATGTGTGAACAAATCACAACTGATAGCCAAACTGTCCCTTTCACCTGTTATCTCAACTGGATCTCCATTGGAACTGACATGCATGTAGTTAACCATGGCGAATCTTTAGTTGCATGTGAGTTCACTGATTAACTAAACTCTCACTAGTGCATGTTTAGTTACAACTAGTACAACTAATATTAACTCACTTAACTACACTTATAATTCTGTTACAATTCCAAATCACTCGGTTATGAATGAGATAATAGATTAATATTTATTGTCTAATTTAATTAAGGGAAAAGTAAATTAGACACATGTTTCTTGTTAACTTTTCAACAGAAAACAATGATCAACAAGTAGAACTCTCCAGAGGATAAAGGCTAAATGAGGCAATGAATCTGAGTTGTAAATCGAAATTTGCAGAGTGTAAGAGGAAAGGGGAAAAACAAGTAACTTCATCAGAGCATTAATTAAATGAATTCTGAATTGGTTGGGAAGAAGTACAAAGTTTAAATTGTTGAGCCGAGAGCATCACAAGATGAATTTTGGGCGTTTAACTCTCCAATTTAAACAAACGAAAATGTAAATGAAATAAAGAACACACGAAATACGTACAATGAAGGAAGACAAAACTCATATCACAACCATTAGAATATTTTCATAAACAATTCAAAATGATTATGCATTGTGTATTCACTTCAGTCCCAGAAAATTACAATGAAGTTCAGAACACGTAGAATTGTTCCCTTGCACTTCTTCCCATCATTAATACACTTAGAACCTCTAATACTTATACAATTTGAGTTCCTTCAGTGTGCAACCAGTTACAATAACTGAAATGAAATGTTTCAGCTTCTACAATGATTACAAATGACAGTTTTCATAAAAAAATTGTTTCATGATCCCTGCAGATTCCTCTGATGCTCATCTCCTTCCTCTCCCAGATTCTCTTTGAAATATCACTTATACTCTTTCAAATTTAATCCCATTTATCCATAATCTCATTAAATATTTGGGAATAATATATTTGAAATAAAAATAATTCCCAAATATTATTCTATCTTGTAGAATTAATTTTTCATAATTTAATTCATGCCCGTGGTTTTTAAAACCATGTATCGTTTGCCAATTTCACCATTTCATTGTAGAAAACATTTAATGTTACCATTTCCCTGTGAAAAACGTTTACTGTGTAATGTTTTTCCAATTTATCGTTTTACTTTGAAAAAACATTTATTGTGTGTTTTTTCCAGTTTACTGTCTTTAGTAAAATACCTTTTATCTTCTTCTTTTACTTCTATAAATCTTTGGATAAATAATTATCCAAGTCTTCGTTCACGTGCATCTTCCCATTTAAATCTTTTTCATGGAAATAAACATTAATTTATTAAATCTTACCTCTGTAAAACCTTTTCACCATGAGGAGGAATTTCATTTATTAGAAATTCCACAATTTTCATTGAAATGCACTCTTGGAAAAATTTCGCACATTAAGCATATGATAAATGCTGCATTTATTACATCGAGCTTGGGCTGGAGTGGTTTAATCCAAACTTCTTTTACCTCCGATGTGCTCCACGTAAAAACACGTGTCTACCAAATAAACCATGGTAGTTTTCCCTGGCCCACCTTCACATAATTAACCTCCTCGCCACTTCAATCCCTGATATGTATGTGTGCCCTCCATCCAACCTTTGAATTTTTCAAATTATAAATTGAGATTCGTGCCCATGATTTGAAGTGATTCCATAAATTAAATATTGGATTAAATATTAATATAAATATTTTAATATAAAAATATTTATAGTAATAATAATAAACCCTTTTTCTATTTTCTAAGGACTTTGGGCATATGAGACTTAACACATGACTTTGTGGATGGGATAAGGGTGCTAAATAAAAGGAATATTTTTTATTTTCAATGTGAATTGAAAATAAGGGTAAAAATGAATGAAGTGATGGAACCGAGAGATTTAGATAAGAATTTAGACTAGATATAGGTTTGTGATATTTGCCAAATTTTTGGCTCGTGGAGGACATGAATATTTTGGATGATTAGTTAAGTGAAGGATTTAGGTGATGGGAGCTTGATGGAACTGGTGAAAAATTTTGAAAATCTGAGTGGAAAAATAACACAAGGACAAGATGCATTGGAAAAAATTAATGCAAATTAGCAGGTGATCTACGGTCTGTCAAGTCTCATCAACTTTCGATATCAGGGGTTGGAAAAAACAGTTTTGGGTAGATCGATTTTCACCTTGATGTGCCTCTAAGGGTGTTATGCGTCCACGAATGAAACCATGATAGTTTTCCCTAGCTCGCCTTCTCATAATTAAACTTTGTGCTATTTCGCTGCAGAGTATGTGCTTTAGTCGTTGATCCAGGCCGTTTCAAGATCTACAGTCTCCCAGGTAGTACCTCTTGCGCCTCAACCATATTTTTCCATATGCCACCATATGTGACCTTATCCCCCAAACTATCATGCTTCCATAGCGATGTAGCTCTTCGCAAAATTTCCAAGACTTGGATCCTATATGAAAATTGTTATGGTGATAACATAGGATCCAAATGGGGATGTTATCCTCCCTGCGAGGTAGAAAAGAACTGTAGACCTGGTGCCTGATCCATTGGGCTGCTCCCAAAACATGTGTGTGTACCTTGCTCCGAACTGTCACCAGTTTTTGTTGAAAACCAAACTTTGCACACTACTCTCAACTGGATACTGAACACTGAATACACCGCCAAAATCTGACTGTACACACTACTGGAAAAAATGAAAAATGCTTGACCAACAAACTTATTCACACATTCCTACCTACCCTAAATTTTTAAATGAACAACTGCTCAAGTGAAATCATAATGCCAATGCATCCATGACAGCATTTGGCTTCCCGATTTTTCTCCCCTCACATCTTTCATAAGCACGCAGACAAATGTAAAATATGGCAGCTGAAAGAAAAATTTGAACTCAAAACCTGAGCTTATGAATGAAACAAAATCCTCCTTCACTGAAGACTATAATAGGATGTCTATAGTATATTGAAAACCATGAAAAAACATTTCTTATTGATGAGAAAAAACAAGAAGAAAAGCCTCTTTCATAAGTGTTTGTTGCTCTTGCTCTACTTCTTCTGTTTTGAGAACATTTTCAAATGAAATGGTAGCAATAGGTTTTTCTATTCTTCCATGCATATCAACAAAAACATTCATACATTCTTGAACATATTCAAATGTGACAGCCATATTTTGTGCATAAAGGCTATCCTCTTGTTCATCAAACAATTATGATTTGGTTTCATTAAATTTATGGAAATTTGTTTAAGGATTGTCATTTTGACTTTTAAATGAATGAATGGAAATAAGTTCTTGCTCATAATATTCTTGCACATGTGAAAATATAATAGAATGCACTATTTCACAGTCTAGAGCTCCCATGGATGCACTTTCAAGACCATTATTTTCAAATGAATCAAATAAAACCATTGCCTCTTCATTATCTTTTTGTATTTCTAATTGAAAAATGGCATATGTTGTTTTGTTTCTTTCCTGAAGCTCTATGTCATTTGTTTGTTCATTGCTGGAAGTTTCCATAGATGCAGTTTCAAAATCCTCATCCATGTTTAGGTCACATATAATTTGAACAACCATATCATTCATAGGGGGAGAAAGACAACCTTGAAACACTTTGTCTTGCTGAAAATCTTGTTGAATATCTTCATCAAGTTCAGGGGAAGGAAAATGACTTTCAACAACAATTTCTTGATCAAATTCACCTTCAGCCAAAGGAGGGGATATTATTTGTTGTTGGGATGAATATTCATAAAGTTCTTCTATGATTTCATCATTCATACACTCTTCATTTCCAAAAACATTTTCAAGGTACTTAATGAAATGTTCACAAAATTCACAACAATCTTCAAACACCAAGGATGAAGAATTAGATTCTGCATAATGCTTAAAGAATGTTATATGGAAATATTTAAGAGAGTACAAGCTTCTTGGTTTTAAACCTTCATGCCATAAAAAAATTCATCAAACAATCCTCATGAAATTCAACCCCCAATTTACCTATGTGCATGTGAAATCTAATCAAGTGCAAGACATCATCATTTCCTTTCCCATCTTAGAATTTAGGCAAATATTTTTGCCAATTTATGTGAGGAATACGATTTGGAACACCATGAATATGAGATTGATTCATTGGATCATACCTTGTAGATATTGAACTCATCTTCAGATAGTGGAGTCACCAATGATGTTTTGGAAGCTGGATTCCGCATTGAGAGTGGAGTCGCCAGTGAAAATTTAAATTTTTGGATTCTTCTACCAGTGGAATCACCTTCAAACTGATTTTTTGATGTGTGGAGTCGCCAGAGCAGGAATACAGCCAATATGTGCCTAAGTGTCTATTGCTCTCAGACTTTATAACTCAACCATGTCGTTCTTTCCCAGGGAAACCTTTTCAATTTTGTTCCCCGACAATGACGCCAGAATGTTAGCACTCTGTAAATCTATTCGGCTGAATAGACAAATGATAGAGGTAAATATTTCAACCAACTTTAGAGTTGAGGCACTATCCTACTCAACTCGGAGAGGGCTCTCTTGTGTCACTTGATATTCCTTTAGAAATGGTTAGATTTGGTTTGTTTGTGTGGTTTTTAATAAAGTTGTTGGCAAGGAAGGGGAGGGACACTCAGGGCTATGGAGTCAAAATTATGAAAATGAATGAAAAAAATGATTAGCAAGTAGAAATCTCTAGAAGATAAAGGCTAAATGAGGCAATGAATCTGAGTTGTAAATCGAAATTTGCAAAGTGTAAGAGGAAAGGGGAAAAACAAGTAGTTGCATCAGAGCATTAATTAAATGAATTCTTAATTGGTTAGGAAAAAATACACAGTTTAAATTGTTGAGCCGAGAACATCACAAGACGAATTTTGGGCCTTTAACTCTCCAATTTAGATAGACAAAAATGTAAATGGAATAAATAACACAGGAAATACATACAATGAGGGAAGAAAAAAATCATATCACAACCATTAGAATCTTTTCATAAACAGTTCAAAATGCTTATGCATTGTGTATTCACTTCAGTCCCAGAAAATTACAATGAAGTTCAGAACAACCTGAACTATGCCTTTGCACTTTTTCCCATCATTAATACACTTATAACCTCTAATACTTATACAAATCGAGTTCCTTCAGTGTGCAACCAGTTACAATAACTGAAATAAAACGTTTCAACTTCTACAATGATTACAAATGACAATTTTCATAAAAAAAAATGTTTCATGATCCCTGCAGATTCCTCTGACGCTCTAGCTCCTTCCTCTTCCATGTTCTCTTTGAAATGTCACTTATACTCTTTCAAATTTAATCCCATTTATCCATATTCTCATTAAATATTTGGGAATAATATATTTGAAATAAAAATAATTCCCAAATATTTTTCTATCCTGTAGAATTAAATTTCCATAATTTAATTCATGCATGTGGTTTTTAAAACCATGTCTTGTTTTCCCAATTCACCATTTCATTGTAAAAAACATTTACTATTACCATTTCCCTTTGAAAAACATTTACTATGTAATGTTTTTCCAATTTACTATTTTACTGTGAAAAAACATTTACTGTGTGTTTTTTTCCAGTTTACCGTCTTTGGTAAAATACCTTTTATCTTCTTCTTTTACTTCTGTAAATATTTGGATAAAGAATTATCCAAGTCTTTCTTCATGTGCATCTTCCCATTTAAATCTTTTTCATGGAAATAAACATTAATTTCTTAAATCTTACCTTTGTAAAACCTTTTTTCCGTGAGGAGGAATTTCATTTATTAAAAATTCCACAATTGTTGTTGAAATGCACTCGTGGAAAAATGCCCCACATTAAACATATGAGAAATGGTGCATTTATTACATCGGGCTTGGACTGGAGTGGTTTAATCCATACTACTTTTACCTCTGACGTTCTCCACGTAAAAACACGTGTCTACCAAATAAACCACGGTAGTTTTCCCTGGCCCACCTTCACATAATTAACCTCCTCGTCACTTCAATCCCCAATATGTATGTGCGCCCTCCATCCAACATTTGACTTTTTCACATTATAAATTGAGATTTGTGCCCATGATTTGACATGATTCCATAAATTAAATATTGGATTAAATATTAATATAAATATTTTAATATAAAAATATTTATATTAATAATAATAAACCCTTTTTCTATTTTCTAAGGACTTTGGGCATATGAGGCTTAACACGTGACTTTGTGGATGGGATAAGGGTGCTTAATAAAAGGAATATTTTTTATTTTCAATGGGAATATGAAAATAAGGGTAAAAATGAATGAAGTGATGGAATCGAGGGATTTAGATAAGAATTTAGACTAGATATAGGTTTGGGATATTTGCCAAATTTTTGGCTCATGGAGGACATGAATATTTTGGATGATCAGTTAAGTGAAGGATTTATGTGATGGGAGCTTGATGGAGATGGTGAAAAAATTTGAAAATATGAGTGGAAAAATAACACAAGGACAAGATGCATTGGAAAAAATTAATGCAAATTAGCAGGTGATCTACGATCTGCCGAGTCTCATCAACTTTCGATATCCGGGGTTGGAAAAAACAGTTTTGGGTAGACCCATTTTCTCCCCGATGTGCCTTTGAGGGTGCCACACGTCCACAAATGAAACCATGGTAGTTTTCCCCAGCCTGCCTTCGCATAATTAAACGTCGTGCTATTTCACCATCCGATATGTTCCTTAGTCTTTGATCCAGGCCATTTCAATATCTATGGTCTCCCGAGTCCTACCTTTCGCACCTCTGCCATATTTTTCCATATTCCACCATATGTGACCTTATCCCCCAAACTATCATGCTTCCATAGCGATGTAGCTCTTCACTAAATTTCTGAGACTTGGATCCTATTTGAAAATTGTTATGGTGATAACACCATCCACAATATCGTGAAATTTGGTTTATTTCAAGCGATCCATCACACCCTGTACATGATATCCCTTCTTCATCCTCACCCCTTGAGGACAATCACACTTACCCATTGATAGTTCCCCCTGCCATCTCCCAGGATCCCATGTATTCTCGCATTTTCCACTGCGACGAAGATATTTTCAAGGAATTGACTACCCCCTTGGAATGTGCTCCATCATTGAGCACTTTTCCTCTCACAAGAGCTCTTTCACCCTCCTGATCAAGCCTCCCTGTGCGCGATCAAAACCAAGTATTTTATTCCTCCGAGACATATTGACTGGTTCAAAAACCCTATTCTTGCCCCTGATGCTTTTGAAGAAGGAAACATGGCCAACATATCCCCCATAGTCAAAATTGACATTTCCATTAAATTAGACATCATAGAAGAGATCACCATTGGTGCCAAATGCTTCCCTGAAGAAATCATTGCTTACAAAGATCTCTTTCAAGAATATAGAGACAATTTTGCCTGGTCATATACAAAGATGTCTGGCCTCGATCCTTCTATAGTTGAACATCGAATCGACACATGGCCGAATATCGCCCTTTTTTTTCAAAAGGGACACCCCCTCCACCCATCCAAAGTT